>PVKC010006026.1:0-31935 GCA_004027635.1 Crocidura indochinensis | reverse complement strand
TTGTACAGAATGTAGTTTCCTTCATACATAGCTGGCACTCTTTATTTGGAAGGCAGAAATAGCCCATAAAAGAAAAAAATTGTACTGTACTACAGTACTATACTGGGCACCTGAATTGACACCATCATGAGTGTAAGCAAAATAATGATGATGATGATGATGATGATGATGATGATGATGATAATACTCTATTTTGGTATAACAGATGCTGTGCTAAGCAATCTCCATGTTTCACCTTATTTAAAACTTGCCTTTGATAGTTTTATTGACTCTTCCCTCCTTTGTTCTGCCTTTCAAAACACTTCCTCCCAGTTCATCTACATCTGGCATACCCTTTATAGTCAAGATGGCAGGTGAAATCCGGCCCCATCTCCTGGTGAGAATTTGGATGTCCAGAGATACAGGGCATCTGACCCCACCTTACACATTAAGTAGTAAGTACACAGTGGCAACCCGAAGACTGAAGCACTTATTGGCCCCACCTCTTCCTGCTTACTGACTAGCATTTCCGCCTTTCAAGGAGTGAGAAGTTATAAATTGAAAGCAACACCACGTGCAGAAGAAACAAATGCACCTGAAAGGAACCCTAGTTTCTGCTTCCTTCTTCCTAGTTTCTTCGTTTAGAAATTGCTGGGGATGTGATCCCCTCCTTTGGGGATATGAAGGCCCAGCGGGGAGGGAGTGTTTGCTACCAAGACCAAACACTCTGGTTTCTGCTTCTTCTAACACATTGACTGTTGCCCTGAGCCTGGCACCAGAGGAGAACATGTGTGTACTCAGACTATTGCCTCACAGGCTGAGCAGAGAGGCCTTGACTAGCCTTTGCTCTTCCCTTTTTCAGGGGAGAGGACTGGGCATGCTTCTCTCCTCCTTCCCTAGCACACAGGGTGCCTAAGGGAGGTTTCTTTTCCTATGACTTAAACAAGGTGGCTTTGAACTTCCATAGCCTTCCCCAGCTGGTGAAGTTCCTGGGCAGCTCCACCCCTCAGCCAGAGACTCCCGCTGGCCCAGAAAGATAGGGCTGTCTCCTTCCTTAAACCCCTGAGCTTAAAAAGCCTCGCAAGAAACCTGGCTCATAATCTTTCGCTATAAAGTCTATCTCCTAAAACTTTGCTTTAAACCCTCAAAAAAAATCATCATTGGGAGTGAAGCAAAGCAGATTGTTGTGTTTGTGAAGGCTGATAGAATTGCTGGCTGTTTTCTTCACTAGCCTAGTGTATCTTCTGCAGTAACTCTGGAGGCAGCCAGGAATTGTAAAGAATGTTTGCAGAGCAGCTCGCCTCCTGAGCACCAGCCTAATCCCTCTTCTTGCAGCCTCCACACCCTCACACAGGGCTTAGGGCTGTGAGACACCTCAATTGATGCCTTGTCTCTCCAATTTTCAGGGTTCACTGAGACAAAAATGATGCAAATATACTTTCTCCCTGCCCCAAATATTGCCATGGAGTATGTACTATATTTGTGTTAGGTAGGCATGGGGATTCCCTTCACCCACAAACTTATTTTTAAGAGAGAGGAATAAGATTGTTCAAGCTTTACTCTGAACCCCAAAGTATGCTGTTGTCTTTGTCACACAGCACACACACACACACACACACACACACACACAGTGATCACCGAGTGGGAAAAAGATGGATATAAATTCATTGGGAAGCAAACATGACTGGCTTCATGAAGAAGTAATGTTTGAGCTAAGTCAGGTTTCTCAGCTGGACCTGGGACAGAGTTTGGGGATGAACAGTGATAGGGCTAACAATTGAGCATGGACAAGTGTTCTCTGTGGGAAGCAGCATCCGTGTGCGTGAGAACATTTAGCAGAGCCTAAGGCAGGCCACTCCAATTTCCATAGGAGGCGTGTGCCTTGCTGTTAAGACTGGTAAAAATTAGCTCCTCCAGGAACTAGACAAGAAATTGGGACCATATGTCTCGGACTGGTCTTGGTAGGTGGGTGGACAGCTCACCAAAGGGATAAAATCACCACATTTTTCACTGCTTCCATAATCAGAGTGGGAACACTGGAGTCCTACTGATCTTGGCCTTGGCCCAGTAGAGCTTATGTTATTAAGAAATATTCAACTTTCAATGCCCCCAAGCTGAAGGAGTTCAGACTCCAATGCCATCAAGATTTATTAAGTGCTGAGCATTTCCTGATATAGCGAATGTACCTAGTGCCTGCTATTTCCTACATACAAGCCCCTGGGAGCCCTTAGAACAACCCTGGGAGATGGAACTTTTCACCCCTTTCTGCAGATGACAAAACCAAGGCCTTGGGCCCAGGTGCATGTCCTGGAGGACAGAGGATGGAGGCATATTCATGACAGCTCATAGTATGAGTGTTCTATGTCACAAGCTCATACAAGATAAGGTTTGGACAATATTCCAGAGTGGCTAATTATTTTTCAGTTCCCATCTAACATGTGATTCACAACATGTACACAGGCCCTCAGCTGAAATAGCTCCTCTATTTCACTTGCTTTGGGATAAAGCCTGCTTCCCTTCCAGCTTTTGGGTTACTTCAAATAGCATTGAAGATTTAGAATCTCAAATAGAAATCATTTGAAGTGTCTAAATAAAAACAACAGACTAAACAGAACCAGGAATCTTATTCCAAGGCTCTTAATAGGAGAATTATACAAACCCTTCAAGTAAGGAAGAACCAAGAAAATAATAATAAAACATAACCTAGCATCTCAGACATTGGTAGCTAAATGCCCATCATCCCTCTGACCTTCTCTATAGTCTCCGGAAGTGGAGATCAGGGAAGATAACAATTGAGCAACTGAGTTGGCCAATTTGCTCTTTAAGCTTCCAATGGATTCTTCTAGTCATCTTCAAAATAAACCTCAGAATTAGACTTTCCCAGGCTTCTGTGCTTGGCTGGTGATGAGGAGCAAGGCCAAGACACCATTTGTAGATAGTACTTGGACTCAGCTTCTGAATTTCCCAAGATTCTTATACTCTGCTGCTCTTTGTTTCTCCGGGGTGATGTTTCTCTGATAAATACCCAATATACTTTCCTCCTCAAAAAAGCACCTTTTGATTCATCTGTCCTTCCTTCTACCCATCTACCCAACAAATATGGATTCAGATCTTGCTAGGTGCCACACTAGGGCGGTGATATCATTCAAGCAACCCTGTCCCTGTTTTCCAAACACTGGAAGTCAAGTGGAAGGGAAAGATAAAAATTTAAAGAACCAGTTGAGTCTGGAAGACGGCAGAACAGACAAGACACTTGTCTTGCATGTGTTCTACCCCAACTTGATTCCCATTTGGTTCCCTGAGTACCACCAGGGGGAATCCCTGAACACAGAGCCAGGAGTAAGCCTTAGGCACTGCTGGATGTGGTCACAAGCTAGAATTATAGAAATAAATAGCCGGTAATGAAATATCCAATTCTAATGTTTAAGTGCATTTCATTTTTCGCTTCAAAATCTTTCCTCTGTCTCCTAAGATTGTTTAGGAGGCTGGACTGGGAGTCACTCTGCACATATCTCCTGTCTTTCCATATGCTTTTCTGAGTTACTGCTCAGGCCCTGCAATGTTCACTTGTTCCCTTTGCTGGCTGCCCTGTGTTCACCTGGGTGGCACACACCCCCCATGGAGGTCTGAATTTCTTAGAGCATCAGCACAGCAAAGGGAAGAACTTGCTCTCATTTGCTCTGCTGTGAGCCCCAGAAGGGTCCCGGAACCAAGGTGGACTTTCATGACATTTGTTGGTCAACCACCTACTCTTACCTCCAACTTCAGAGAGGCTGCTTGAATGTGAGAAGCACCTGAAAGGAGGAGTCCTTATAGTTGGAATTTGACCCACCAGGAAAAGTCTTTGGAGCCAAGGTACATTGCTATTCAAAAAGGTTTCAGTCTGCTCTCCAGGACTCCTTCGGGTTAAAAACTCCTCTTTGTTTTAATGAACTTAATTACTGGTTAACAATTAAGTCCAAATTTTAGAGATAAGTCGTAGAATTTGCAACCTAAGAGCTTTTGCTGTGTTTGGGGTTTTATGTATTTTTATTTCCACTCTTACTCTCTCATCACCAACCATTCCTATCTCCTCCCTAAAATGGGTACCTGGCAAAATCCCCCACAAATTTAACAAGCGACTCTAGATACTCATAGGTAATTTCTCAGCTTGACCAAGAAAGGAACAAATGTGAAACTTCATCTTCATCCCTACCTAGCTTCACAGGAATGGGGGGGAAACCAGAGTAACAATGGCAAAGCAGAGGCTCTGGCATTGTCCAATGCTTACATTATTTTCCATTTTTAAAACAATCATTATTTCTAGGCTTTGTAAGCATGCTTTGTCATCACTTCTGATGATCATTCTCTACATCAGCACAGCAGCGGATCCATTTGGAGGAAACAGCAGTGGAGGTCAAATGTGGGTGTGGGTCTCCTGGAAAAGCAACAGAGACCCAGGGTGGGGTCCGGAGCATCTTTGTTGTCTCTTTCTCTAAAAGGTCAAGTCTCCCTGGTGACAAAGATGCCAATGTCTATGCCCATACTCAGAACTGTTTTTTAACCTCTCAGGCCATGGCTGTCAAGGCAAGGAGGGAGGACTATGTCCGTTGGTCCCAGCATCCAGCCCTTCTTTGTGGCATGGCACTTATAATTAGGGATGTCATCTCTCAATCCCAAACTGCAGACAGAGAGGGGGGCTGTAGAATGTCACTACAGGAGACAGAAGATGGATGGCCTAAGGAGGTTCCTCTGTCCTATCGATGCAGACACACCCGTCTCTCTGTCTCACTGCCTGCATCACCTTCAATTTGACCAGATGGGCATCATGGGGGAAGTTTCGTCTGGACCAGGACTCTTAAAACACTAGCAAAAAAGAGCTGGCTCTTGGGAGAAATGTGGATAGGGCCATTAGAAGTTGGGAGCTGGGGCCATTAGGAAGCAGCCAGGCTGTGTGATGCACAGGGGGATTTCGGCTCGATAATGGGAAATGTGAACACAGGTTAGTGCTGTGATTACAGCATCCTGGGGGTGCAGGGCTGAAAGGCCAGGAATAGATTAAGACTCACTCCGGCAAAGGTTGGGGGAGGGACGAAGGTCACTTTAGATTCTGGGGAAGTTCCCCTTACGGTCAGGACAAATGTTCTGCATAAGGGCACAGGCAAAAAATAATCTTTTGGGGAAAGTCATACAGCATGGGGTTCTCAGGCCCAGGAGAAACAAAATCTAGAGTCAGGGGCAAATGATAGAGCTCAGAAGAGAATCTTCTCCTAGAGTTTAGTGAAGGGTTTATTCATCTCTAGTGTGGCAAGATGGCTCAACCTACCTTCCCCTTGTGAGAGCAATTTATAAAGCAATAGTTCTTATTTATCTAAAAATTGAGTTTTTTAAAAAGCTGTCCACTCAAAAATGTAGTAGTAAGAAAAAGCATCAGTGTGATGTTTGTACTGGTGGAAATGGGGCAGAATCGAAATGACCAACAACAGAGGAAATAGCTAAATCAATCGTAATGCTTTCTTTCAATAGCACTTAGCAAGGCTTTAAACACAAAATCATGTTAATTACATGAGAAAGAGATGATGGTATCCTAAGTAAATATGCTACAGAAAGAATATACTAAGAAAAGATATAAAATGGGATATCAGTTCAGTAGCAACAAAAGATCCCAAAAATTATTGGCCAGACTTTGACAATGGTTTTCCAATTTGGATGTTGTGAGGATATGGGCAGAATGAGATTTTTTTATTGTAAAATGTTTTAAAGTTCTCAAAATCACTTGGCCCTCATATGCATTAATATGGATGTATATATCAAAAATAATATATTGTGTATATATTTTATATATGTCATTGTTGATTGCATGTACATATGTGTAGTTGCTCTCTACATCTTTCTTACCCTGTTTTAGTCATCTTCATGCCAATGTTAATTGTCTAATAGCCTATGATTCCATTACTCATTTGTTATATGGCTCTGCTGTTCCCTCTCTTAGTATAGAGTCCTCCTAAGAATAGGGTTTTGATCTTATCTAGTGCCAGGGACCTTCTCTTTTCTATATAGCACAAACCCTTAGATATGATATTAAAAATATTTCCAGAATAAGTTACAGGCTCTTTTATGAGTTAATAGCCAATTCATAAGAGTTGAAGGTGACTAATATATGAAAAAGAAAGTGGGAAATACTTGGATTTCTGCCCCCACCCTAGGTTTCTCTGATCATAAGAATCTTGTAAACAGAGCACAGGAAGTATCATGATTACCCTCTGTCATGGTGATTAATTAATTATATCATTCAACTGACACCCAATGGAGAGTAGGAGCATGAACAAACCAGTAATAGAGGGGTTACACTGAAAACCCCAAACAGGGACCTTGAATCCCAGGATTCCAGTAATAAAAGGTTCAGTTCTTTGGGGTGGAACTCCACAAGTCTTCAGTGTTCACCAAAGGTTAAATTGGATTACATGAACTTGGTCAGTCTAGCCATAGTGTCAACCTCACACTCTGACTGGAATCACTGTAGTCTGTAACACAGTTCATCTAAACACAGACTTAGGAGCTATGCGACCTACTGAAAAGGATAAATTTATTTATTTATTTATTTTTGGCTTTTTTGGGTCACACCTGGCAGTGCTCAGGGGTTACTCCTGGCTCCATGCTCAGAAATTGCTCCTGGCAGGCACCGGGATTCGAACCGATGACCTTTTGCATGAAAGGCAAACGCCTTACCTCCATGCTATCTCCCGGGCCCTGATAAATTTATTTTAATTTAGAAACCTGGATTCAATATATCTTTACTGCATAACCTCAACAGTGTATTTAAACCTTCCTAAACCTTAGTTCCCTCACCTGCAAAATTATACTAATCCTACAAGGTTGTTGCATGCATGAAATGAGACAGTGTCAAAGGTCTCTGACGTGCTAATCCTATGGCTTTCCCCAGATTTACATGACCACCATTGGGAAAGTCTTGTTTTCTCAGAGTGAAACTCATTAGCAATACTTACTGGAATTTCTTTTTCTTAGTGTGGTCTGAGGATTGAAGGGGATGGGAAGGACATTGTTTAACTATGGACTATGGCCCTATGGGACTCCCTGGACCTATGAAAGTATTGAGTCACAATGTTTAGAAATTCACTCCAAAATCTAGCCTTAAGGGGCCCCCATGTGACTCTTAGCATCATTCAAATCTAAGCTCTGTGACAAAAAGTATTTCTAAATGTGATTACACTAGCCAATAAAAAGCCTTGTTTAGGTCAAGGCCTCCTCCTTTTCATCACCCAGGATCTTTACTTTTACTAGAGAGATTTCTAAGAGTATGTCCCTGTAAAAGAACATGCTTCCTTTGTGTTAGATTTGGTGACCAAGCCTTAATATGCCAACCAAGTTGCAGAGTGATGCAGTTACCACACAGTACTGAATACCCAGTTCTCAATGTCATTTTCATTCCGTTGTTTCTAAAATTTCCACAAATGAAATCTAAATCAGTGAAAGAAAAGATCTGGCCTTCTTTTCATACCTTCCCACAAATTAATCTTTTCCCCCTTCTAGTTTCTCTCCTTCCAGACCTTGAATACTTAAAGCTTTACACATTCATAATCATTACATTGATAGGTTTCAAAGATAGGGCTCTTTTAATTTCATGATCAGTATCTGTTCCCTCTTCCCTATTCTATGGTTCCTCCCACATTAGAGAATTTCTTTCCATGTCATAATTAATTCTTAACCTTTATGTGAGGCTTTGCGGCTCTCAAGGCATTTTCATGCCCATTATCTTATTAACGGAACTCGATTCACTTCTTAGATGATAGCTTTGTTCTTTCTTATGAAAAGTATCTCAGCCGAGACTCATCCAGCAAAGTGCCTGGAAGCAAAGGCTGTGTAACAGGAGGGAACCGAGTTTCATCCCTGCCACTGAAGAACAGAGAATTCAGATAAGTCATGTCATCTCCCACTACCTGCCTTTCTTTTCTATACACAATGTAGAGAATCCCAGCAGCTACTCCATAGAGTAGCTACATGGATGAAACAAGATGGTCATTAATAAAATGCTCTGCAGAGCACCAATGTGGATGAAGGGTTCCATTAGTGTCTGTGATTATTGTCATTATCATTGTTATTAAGCATCTGAGATAAAGACTTTTAATGACTATAGATGCTGATTTGCCTAACCTGATCCCCCATTCCAGCCCTACCCTAATCTAAGTCAAACCACGCCAGAGATTTCAGGCCAGAATGGGAAATAGAGAATTATAATGTGTATTCATCTGTGGCTCCTTATACTGTGACAGTGACAACTGGTCCATGGGACAGTAAGTCTTAGCCTTCATCCCTTCTAAGAAGCAGAAACTTGGGCATGTCTTGAAGTGATCTTCAAACTCCATCCTTCAGAGATGTTGAAACCTTTTTCTCTCAAGTACTCAGCAGGGCTCTCTGTGAGACAGGTAAGAGAAAAGGGGGTTTTCATTGCCAACTTCTCACGGAGCAGCATGTTCTTGCAGGTATCAGCAAACTTGGTTGGTTCCAAGAGTTCAGGTTCAGGTAAGCTTTGGACAAACACCTGAGGCTTTGAGAGGCTTAATTGAATGAGCCCAAACTAAATGTTTTATGAGGTACGCCCGTCGCTAATTTCCTTGGCCAAGTCTGAGTTGGCTACATGGTGAATATGTTTCTACTCTGGAGACTGAGAAAAGTCCTGGATTCACCACTGAGCCTCTCTTTGAGTTCCTTTGACTGCATCTCTGAGAGATCTGTGGCTGATTTTGCATCCATCAATGCACACAGGCCCTCGAGTGTTCGTGCATGATCAATCTGGAACTGGCACCTACCAGCCACTTCAGCCCAGGGGCCATTTTGCTCCAGGTACAACTTGTCTTGAAGTTCCAGAAAAGCCAGACTTTACCTTCTCATTAGCCAAGTCCTCCAGGCTGGGCTCAAAATCTCCTTCACACATAACAAGTCTGATGAAGAAGGGAACACCTAATCCAAGTGTCTTACAAGCTCCCGTGTGAATGGTGAGAGGTGAGAGAAACAAATCTCTTTTTAGAAAGGGCAACAGAAAATATCCCAGTGGGGAGCTTTGACTATTTTTTTTTAATTCTTCTCATTCGGGGCCAGAGAGATAGCATGGAGGTAAGGCATTTGCCTTGCATGCAGGAGGTTGGTGGTTCGAATCCCAGCATCCTATATGGTCTCCCGAGCCTACCAGGAGAGATTTCTGAGTATGGAGCTAGGAGCAACCCCTGAGTGCTGCCG
This sequence comes from Crocidura indochinensis, assembly GCA_004027635.1. Classification (NCBI taxonomy): domain Eukaryota; kingdom Metazoa; phylum Chordata; class Mammalia; order Eulipotyphla; family Soricidae; genus Crocidura; species Crocidura indochinensis. Next base: position 22,722 of record PVKC010006026.1, on the reverse strand, counting down.
GGTGTGACCCAAAAACCAAAAAAAAAAAAAAAAATTCTTCTCACTCAAGTTTAGAATCATCTGGAACCTAACCTTTTCAGCAGCTAACTTCAATCTCTAGACTCTGAATCATGTCTCATATTTTATTCCTATCAAAAATCATTCCATATGTCAAAAAAACCAACCATTGTTGATAAACTTTAAAAGAAATAGAACAATATCACAACATCCAAGAGATGGCATATTTTTCAGAATGCTGTTGAGTCAATAGAAATGAAACCTTTCCAAAGCCCTCATTAGATAAATAACAGCACACAGACATGTCCAGCTCCACCTTCCAACTCTCTTTTAGAATATTCTCGATCACACAATACTTCAAAGAGAATGAGGAGTAGAAGTCAAGGGACTCTATGCAAAAAATCTAACTCAGGAATTCAGATTATAAAACACCAACCAACATGCTGAAGAAGAGCAATGAGAGCAAGAGGAAGAAGATATTACAATGTCTGGACCTTCCTATCATGCCCCAGGCTGTAAAGACAAGCAAGGTATGTGGTTTTTCCTAGTGTTTAAGGTCACTGTTGTGTGACAGCTACTTGGATAGGAGAGGCTGACCAAATGGAGGTGGAACTAACTTTGGAGGAGAGTTAAGTATTGGAAGAGATGGACACAAAGTGCATAGAAGCAGGGAAGAAAGTCTCTGCTTTTTCTCCTGCTGTCCAAACTCCAACTATTGTCTCCCCATTGGGAAACTAACTAGCAGTTTCCAATGAAATCTAGAAAAGACTATTTTCAGGGACCAGTGTTCCCAAGAAATGGGTACCAGAGAAAGTTGGTCTAGAATAGGATGATGATCAAGCTGAATCTACTTCATGCGCAGGCTTGTTACTAAAGAGCTAATGGATACATCAAGGATGGCAATTACTTTAGACAGCAAGCTGCTACATTCCAATGTACATTATCATGAGACCACTCACCACTACCTATGTGTGTTTCTATAGATACCCAATTTTCAGTCTGCCCACGTCCTAGCATGTGCATGTAGTGTGGACTCCTCCATGGTTTTGAGCTAAGAAAGAAAGAAGGTCCAGTTAGCCAATAGTCCATTCCAACAAAAAAATAGAATAGGGTGGCAGGGGCAAAGGTCGTCCAACAACTACGTAAGGACTGGTAAGGATTTCATGAGATATTACACTTGAATATGCCTTGTCCATGTTTAACAGAGACAAACACGTGCATTGTCAGTTGTCTTTGGGCTGTGTGTGCCAGTAAAACAACCCAACCTCTATTTTTTTCTTTTGCAGGGTGATGTTGACACATGTCAAATACATTAACATTCCTATTTGAATGACTCATCAGGAGGAAAGAGTCAACCAGGAGAGACGAGGGAAGAGAAGTGAGAGAAATAGACTATGATTATTCCAGACGGGATGGGCCCGTGTTCTGGGGTTTTGCTTGCTAAAGAGAGCAGTCAAGGCCTTCCTGTTAGCATCATCTAGTTACTTGATACCCGCCCATCACTCTTGCCATTTGGAAGTTGCTTCTGTTCACCCACTTGGCTACTGAATGTGCTTCTGGAACAGGTAATGAGTGAGGAGTGTGTTTTCCTGCTGGGCACACAAGCTGGGCACCCTGGCCAGCTCTGTCCTCCTAGGACACCTGAACCAGCTACTGTCATGGCCTCCCTCCACTCCTGTTTTGGAATCAATTGGCTGCATCAGAAGGCGGGTCTCTGTAGAGTCATTATCCTAGTTCCTTCTCAGGTTGTCCAGTCTCAAATGCTAATCTGCTCTAAGCAAAGGATAGCTTTCTTGGGAAAACTTGACCAGTGATACCTAAGTCCCAGAAGGCCTGGGTCAGTGTCAACCTCAAACTAGGATGGTGGACAATGAGAGCTCCATGAACACATACCTCCACCCTCAATCTCCACTCCCTCCAAACAAGAACTCAAAATTAACAATAGGATAGCCAGTTACCCAGACAATTCTCCAAGTTCAAGTTGCCAAATGTCTGAGAACTCATTTCATAGGCTCTATAACAAAATGGTTTAGGGACCTAGCAGTAGCTTTTTAGAGTGACTGTGTACCCAAGGATTCTTCTGTGTCTCACACTCTTTCACAGAAACACACTTTTCTTAACATCCTTTTAGGTGTCACAGTGCAATGGCACAGTTCAAGCCAAGTCTAGGTGGAGAAACAAAGCATTTCATCCCCTGCTCTCCAATCAAAATACTGAACATGAACTCAGAATACTGGTTCACACAGCAATTTTAAGTCATCAAACCTATTATTTGCTTTTACATGCCTGTTTCCTTATAGCTTCTCCTCACAAGGTTCGTGGAGCTTGTCTAGTACGTGCCCCCTCAAAAGCTCCTCCAGGTTATGGTTTGCAAGGGAGAGAGTTGGGTGCCACATGGAAGTTATGTCAGGAGAAAAAAATTGATTGGTTGGCAAAGATGGAGTCCCAGGCCTGGACCAGGCTGCAGAGATAGGACTGTGTCCTAGCATCATGGCACTGACACTGTTTGGATGAGGTGGCCATGATATCCCGGGTTCACTGTAGTTGTTTTGAACCCCTTTTCCTTCTGCAGGTCACACTGTTGATCCCAGGTCATTCCAGATAAACTCTAAGTACCAGGTGAAAAGTAATAAATCCAATTCTCAATTCTGGACCCTTCTTTCATTGTCACATTTTTGTGGTTCTCATACATGTAGTAATTACTTTTCTTTGTCCTACCATCATGTCGCACCAATACACCCTGTTGTATCTCAAGTTCTTGCACAGGACATTTTCTAAAGAAATATGTTCTTCATAAAATACATATTTCTACATGTAACTCACTTGATTTAATTGTTCTTTTATCTTGGTTGTCCCAGGTGAGTGGACTAGTTCAGCTTTGGAATAAAAAATATAAGTGGGGGCCCGGGAGATAGCATGGAGGTAAGGCATTTACCTTTCATGCAAAAGGTCATTGGTTCGAATCCTGGTACCCCATATGGTCCCCCGTGCCTGCCAGGAGCAATTTCTGAGTATGGAGCCAGGAGTAACCCCTTTTATCATATATATATATATATATATATATATGATAAAAAGTGATATAAATGATATATAAGTGATAAAAAGAAACGCAAGTATAAAAGAAATGAAAACTATGATACAGAGGAAAAAAGAAGATAGAGAAAATGAAGGAGAAATAAAAGAGGGAGGGACCAGGGAAGAAGTCAAACCTTGATACCAGAGGTTAAAGTTATATCATTCTGACAGTGATTTGAAAGCTTTCCTTGTGAGGCAAATGTGTGGATTTTCACCCCTAGACCTGGAAAAGCCACACGGACTACATTTTGCAAGCTCTTCTATAACATGCCTAAATTTAAGGGAGATAGTAAAATTATATAAAAGAAAGCATCACTAAATCTGGGAGTTTGGTGATTATTTTTTCTTATACCAATTTATTTTAATTCTCTGGTAATTATTCTGTAAATCTATATTTATCTTCTGTAGCACAAAAAGTGGCAAAAAAATAAAATTATTATTGTTGTTAAAGTTGTAGCATATTCAGTTCTTGTTAGATCTAATCTTAGTTCAAATAATATACCCACTAGCCTTTTGAGGCACTTTTGCACATATCAAAAGTCCAGTCATCCAAAAAAGAACTGGCCAAATTGCTAAAACATTTGTTGAGTTTCTTTAAAAAATAAAAAGTCAAACAGTGATAATGAAATGGTACATGGAAAGTGATTGGTACTTTGCCTGGAATTAGGGACTGTTTTATTATGATGAAAAAGATAATGGCTTATCATTTGGAGATATTGAATAATGAGTTCCCCTGCATGCCATGTTCAAGGTACTTAGTTAATGCCTGAACTATGAGGAAAGGGCCTAATCACTAGTGGTAATCTAGGATCAAGAGGCCAGAAAACCGGATGACATTGACAAAGCCAACTTGATCTGCTTTCAAGTTTCTATCACAAATGTCCTGCTTTACTTTCATCCCTTCTGCAATTGTCACTTTGACCATTGTTTTTGTCCCCTCCTCTGTGCCTTTTAAGTTTTTGGTCATCTTTCTTTTTTGTTGACAAAGCTGATTGGTACAGGCTGCCCAAGCCAACAGAACTCTCCAGGCAAATACCAGAAACTAAAGAAGACAATGCCCTTTTCCTCAGCATATTCAGATTGTGATAACAAGATTCAGAGGGGGTAGTTTAACCAACACATATTTATTTCTCATTGTTCTGGGGGTGGGAAGTCCATGTTCATTAAACACACTGGGTTTGTGTTTGGTTAAGACCCACTTCTGGGTTCATACTTATTCATCTTTTCTGTGTCTTTACATGGCAGTAAAGAAAGGGCAGCTTTGGGGGATGGGCTACATTTCCTAAGGGGCCAATTGCATCATGAAATACCCTCCCATGTGACCCTAATGATTTCCCAAAGACCCCACCACCAAGTTTAAGCTGTGTCACATTGAAATTTTGTGAAGAGCTATTGCTCTTCACAAAAAAAGAAGAGAAGTAACTTTTTGTTTGTTTGTTTGTTTGGGGGACCATATCCAGCAATACTCAGGTCTTTCCCCTTGCTCTGCACTCAGGAATCACTCCTTGCTGACTTGAACTGTATGACAATGTGGGGATTGAACTCAGGTCGATTGTGTGTAAGGCTAGTACCCTACCCACTGTGCTATCGCTCCCCCCTGAATTGTCCTTTTTTGAGGCAAATCAATGACTTAATGTAAGATCCAAACAGCTCTGTCAAGACTCTGGATGGAAGGTCAATTTTCTTTATATCCGTTCCTGGTCTTTTTACTGTAAACAAGTTGAGACAAGATCTATTTCACAGGATCTTTTTTCTGCCGAGGCCACTGGGCTGATGACTTCATCATCTTCCATCCAGATAGATATTAACTTTCAAATCCCTAAGCAATACTATGAAAATACTTATTTTGAATCCCATAATTCTTTGCATATACATGGGTCATCATAGGGAAAAAAACAGAAACACTTTGATTTGAGCCTTGCTGGATGTGTTCTAAGCACTCTTTGATTGTTGGGGGCTACTTAAATATTACAGAAGAATTATATACACACACATACATACATACAGATCTTAGAGCAATTGGCACTCTGACCTGCTGCTCGACAGCTCATTGATAAATGTAATTTAACCTGTTTTTTAATTATTTTGAGAAATTCACATGGCACACAGCCTCACAGCCTCATGACATAAACTTGTTCCTCCGATCAAGATGATAAAAACCAGAAACCGACCTCCATCATAATATTTACCTTGTCTAAGGACCTTTTCCTCAATATTGTTGGTACATTCATGTGACCTAACTGTAATAAAAGGGCAATGCAGTTGCCACAGTGCCATGGGGGCTGATCAACATGGTCCCTTAGAAAATCAGAGCAGGATTCCATCCTGCAAACATTGGTAGTGGTCCAGGGACTGAGTCATTTGGCTCTCTTGCAGCGTCTAAACTAGCTGGAACATGTCGAGAGAAGCACACGTTTCCTTCACATCATGGAAGCAAGAAAAATGTAATTTTCAAATCAGCCACTGATCAAGATAATGACTGCTTCTCTGACAAATCAGTTCTGATCTTCTTCATAGTACTGGCACTTTGTTCTGCAGCTCACCAAATGTGCTGGATGGGAAAGCAAGAGTTACACACCTGAACTATTTTAGTATTCAACACACTTAGGGGTAGGGTACAATGCTTTATTCCCCCCTTCTTTGCTTCTTGCAAAAGAGCTGGGAATGAAAGATTAAATCTAATCTAATTTATGGGTACCACCCATTTTGATGGGAATACTCAGAATCTATTATCTACTCATAAAAAATAATGTTTTTATGGAAACAAAAAAAATCTGCTCGACTTACTCTGCTCACATGATGGCAACTTCACACAAAAATTGCAATATCTCGTACACAGGGGAGATACCTAACATGTCTCTAGAAGGGAGAATGTGATTCTGTTTCTACATTTGCTGCATTTGCATCTGTTGTCTTTCAAATGTTATTTATTTAGTTTCAGTTTGGAGATTACACTAACACCTGGTATTGCTCAGGGGCTCCTCCAAGCTTGGTACTCCTGGGTCACTCCTGGAGGTGTTTAAGGGACCATGTGTTGCCAAGGATTGAATATGGGCTGCCATTTGCAAAGCTTCTGCTTCAGTCTATTGAGCTATCTTTCTGCCTCAAATTTCCATTCTTGTGTCAAGAAACAGCCACCTATGTAGTGGCTTAACACAATGCAAATTGATTATCTTAAAGTCCAAATGGGTGTTACAGGGCTAAAATTAATATAGATGGTGGCCTTTTTCCCTTTAGAAGCTCAGGAGAGAATGCTTCCCTTGCCTTTACTAGTTTTTCTAGATGCCTACAAACTCCAACTTATGGACCCATCTAAGATCTCCAAAGACAGCAATGAATGGGTCAAGTCTTTTTATTTAAGATTTTCGTCCACTACCCTCTTCCACCTTTATAGACATTCCTGATTATGATGTCCCAGAAATCCAAGATAACTACTTTTGGATTTTTTTTGGGGGGGGGGGGTTCATCCTATTAGTAAACTTAATTCCACCTGCATCTTGAATTCCTGATTCGAATATAAGGCACCATAATCGAAGCAAAAAAAAAAAAAATGTGACACGGACATCTTGGGGGAGTGGCGTCCACTTACCACATTTTCTGAGTGACTCTAAAGTTTACGAAGTAAATCCCCAATGCAAATGAGTCCTTCTCCATATGTTTTGTTACAGAAGAAAAACAACTGAGACTGACTTCATGAAACAGTCCCGTAAGTGAATGTGGAGTTATACATTTATAGTAGAAAGTGGGCTTTTTAATGCATTTTGGTTATGAGCCAAAGATTCTTAACTAAAAATTTGTGGAAAGTACTGCTATAAACAGATGACTATTAAACTTAAATAGTCATCAAGTTAAGTTAAATTCAATCTAACTTAAATATTTATTAGGAGTGAAAGCAAACATAAATGTTGAGAACTCCAAACCTTACCTCTCAACTGTCTCCTTGTTTTCTCACAATGTATTTTTGGCTGTTGGGGAGTAATTTCCTAGATTTTATTAACCTGTAACAGAAGCGGTTTAAAGCTAGATCCATTCTGGAGAGTCATTTATTTGTAACTCTGTATTATAGCTTCCAGAGCCGAATGGGTTAAGGTGGGGAGAAAAGTTTTATACTCAGAAAAGCATGTTGCCTGCCAGTTGCACTAAGTTAGCTAAAGATAATCACCACAAGAAATATAGGCGACCTGGTCCATTAGCAATGTGTCTGCTTTCCTTGGCAAATATTTTACACAAATGGAATTTATGCATTCAAAACCTACTTATCAGGGACTAGGGAGAAAGTGGTGAATAAACCAGACAGGATGCTCTTCCTTATAAAATTTAAACACCTAGAAATATGGGATGAGAGATAATACAGTGGGTAGGCTGCTTACATTACATGTGACCATCTTGGTTTCTAGCCCTAGATCCCTATAAGGTAACTTGAACCCCACCAATTGTGATCCTTGAGTGCAGAGCCAGGAGTAAGCTCCAAACACTGCCAGATGTGGCCCAAACACATCCCCATCAGATAAAAACTCTAAACTTCTTTAAGGGAATAATATAAATAAAACTAATGTATAGAATGTGCTATTGTATGTACACACATGTGTATTGCGTTCATGCATACTAAATTGGATGAGACCAGATGAACTTTCTAGAGGTTCATAACGAACTGACTATATACTAGGTGTGGGCAGGTTCAAGGTATAGCAAATATCCTGGCAGGAAAGGCACTGAGTAAATCAATTCTGACTCACTATTCTTCTGCCTATAAAAGTGTCTTTTGGATGCAATCTACTAAAATCCTGAAATTCAAGGATCAATCCCACAGCTATAGTCCATGATGCTTGACCTCCTGAAGCATGTAAGGAAAGAAGGGCAGATACTCAATCCAGAGGAGCAAAGTCAAGCACCTACTTCTGTGTGTGGGGTGGGGTGGGGGAATGGGGGGAGGCTGGAACTGGGTACAGGATGAGACTTTAGGGTCCATCTGAGAGAGACAGTTAAAGGCAAGATTCCGTTATTGTGTCATGGCCACAACACAAGAAGCCACAAACAACGCAAGAAACCACAGACAAAGGGAGTCAACCAACAAAAAGAAGCCACAGAAGCATTGGGGCTGGGCTAGATGGCTGTTGGCACACTGCAAAGAGTCTGGGATAGGTGAGGTTGGGTTTCCACAAAAGGCCATGACAAGATGAGGGTTTATATGAAGAGACTTGGGAGATGATATCAGGAGGCTTGGGAAGAGGCTAAGGAAGAGGGATGCCCATGACGGTGATTAGCCTACTTGAATGGTTTCATAGACTTATTCCCAGGGATCCTTGTATGGGGCACATAGGGCTCATACACAAAAGGAGGAAATGGGCTGTTTGTTTCTCTGCTCAGACTTGTTTTCTAGGAGTTACTTGTGTGTGTTTGTGTATGTGTCTGTGTCTTCCAGAAAAGATGAGATGCTCAGGTGAGTATTGCAGGCCTTGGCAGCATGATATGCCATACAGTGAAGCTTGGGGAGGGGAACTAGTAAATGACTGGGTGGGGCACCCTCACAACCCACCAACAATCTAAATGACCTAGAATCTTCCATCAGAGGCTAATTTTTAGCCAATAGCCATATATATGTACATATACACAGAGAGAGGCATACACACATACAAGCACACACACAGGCAGGTTGTATTTTTATTTATATCCCTTTAAACAGACAAGTTAAGATTTAGTCTCTACAAATTTCTACAATCATAACCAGTATATCATCCCAGTATATTCTCATCAATCCACACTCCTCACTCACCCCAGGAATCCCATATTCATTAGCAGCCATGCCCCAATTATGGGCTCAAAAATGGCAGAGTGGGAAGATGATTGGTAGGGGGCCTCTGGGTCTCTAACAGAAAGAATCCATGGAAGGACAGAGCACTGTGTGCAGGGTCAATCATACCAGTGAGGACAGCTGGCTTCCTTCCAGGTTTGGAACTAGGAGCAAATCAATTCTCTCTCTGACCTCAGCACTGATTATTTAATAGAAGTTATCCCCAGTGGACGGTGGTGGCCAGAAGCCACACCTGGGTGACACCCTTGACCTTCATGTCCTCAGCTATAAAAGGGAGGAGATGATGGAGTCCCATCTGAGCAATTTTTCCATTGATTTGAGGAAGCTCTATTGAAAAGCCAAAGAGGTAGGCGGTATGGCATGTGAATTTACATGCTATATTCATCACCCTTTGTACATGTGTATGAATCTGTGAAAAGTTCACTGTGCCTAGGAAAGATGACATATGTAGGTACACAGCCTGGTGTTGGGTCTCTCAGTGGAATGAGCACAGAAGAGAGGAAGCGTTTGGAGGAGGTGAGGCAGGAAGTAAAGATGTGGGAACCTTCAAGTAAAGAAACCCAGAGAGGCAGAGAAATGGAGAGACAGTGAGAGAGATAACAGCCAAAGGCATTAAGAGAAAACAAGCATACCTGAAAACCAAGATGGGCTGGCGGCCAACCAAAGGTGACCTGGGATTCTAGCAGGCCAGGCAAGCTTGGGCAGAGAGTTTGACAGAAGGGACAGCGAGACCAAGTCAAACAGGTGCCAGACTAAGAAAGTCTCTGACTAAAGAGGACTCACTCCCTACTTGGACTCTATACCTTCTACCTATAAACTGGTGTGTCTTCCTTGAAGTAAAAAAACAATAGCTTGGCATTGACTAAAGAGGTTTCAGATGGGTTGATGCCAAAAAAAGGAATTAAAGCAGAACTAAATGGTAATTTGTCAGTAACTCATCTTCACAAATTCAAGTTTACTATTATTCATAGATAATTTTATATAATCTAAAGCTATAATATAAGTGTATCATTCTGTAGTTTTTAGCATATTTTGAATTGCAGAAAAAAACATTCATATTAATTCCAAAATATTCCCACCACCTAAAAAGAAGGCCCTTTCCTCCTACCTATTACTGTCTCTATCCTCATGCACAGGCAGTAACTAGACTACTTTATTTTTAAAGAGCCATCTACTGTGGACATTTAATATGAATAGATACCTACAATATGAGACTTATCATATATATATATATTTTTTTTAATTTTCTTTCTTTTTAGAAAGGCAGACTGCTACTTGCAGTGCCTCATTTGGATGTGTCTGGGAGTCTTGGAAGTTTGAGCTACCTCACATTCTCCTACAAATGAACCTTGTTTGGAGCTTGTTTGGAGATTCTATCAGGGGAGCACATCTACTCATATCCCCTCTACCTAAGAACAGTCTGTCTCTATTCCGGGAAGGCCATTCTCTTCAACTCAGTGCATATTCGAGAGGGACACACATGGAGAGATGAGGGAGGAAGGGAACACCAGCATAGCCAGCCAGATCAGCCAAAGCAACCTTGGAGATCAATGGGGTGACCAATGTGGCAGCCAGATTGCCTTCACATTCATTCTATTTTACTTTTGTGTTTGCTTTTGGGGCCTCACTCACAGATACTCAGAGTTTACTCCAGGCTCTACCTTTAGGAATCACTCCTGATAGTAGTTGTGGAATAATATGAGATGCAGGACAAGCATCTCACCTGCTGTGTTCTCTCTCTCCAGCTCCTATATTTGACTCCTTTTATAAAGCACAATGATTTCAAGATTTGTTCTTAGAACAGTATACACCTTATTTTGTTTACCAATTAATCATTTACGGACAATGGATCATTCCCTATCTTAGGACATTCTGTATAATGCTGTTATGAATGTTTTCTAAATTATTTGGTGTAGTCTTACGTTTCTTATAAAAATACAAGCGTAAAATTTGGGGGTCCTGTGATAACTCTTAAAAAGAGTTAAATGGATAAAATGATTTAGACAATATTTACATCATTTTATATTCCCCAGCAGTCCAGCAAATATGAAGAGGCCAGTTTCTCATACCCTCATCAATATTTGTTTGTCCTATTTTAAAATTATAATCATCAGAGTAGGTTTGAAGTAAAATCATTATGGGCTTTGATTTACATTTTGTTGACTAAAGATGTTCAGCTCGATGTGTTTGCTGCCATTAGCTGACTTTTCTTTAGAGAAATGTCTAGCCAAATATTTTGCACAAATCTTCATTAGAGTTGTTTGTCATTTTGTTGTTGTGTTATAGAGTTCTTCATCCATTCTGGAATCTAGCTCCTGTAAGTTGTGTGATTTCAAAGATTTTTCTCTTATTCTATGGAGTGTTGTTTTAGATCAGCTGCTCAAATAAAGTGACACAGATTACATAATTTTAGAGTATAAATTTAGTTCTTGGAGATTGGCAGGTCACAATGTAAAATCAGGGTGCCTGCCATGTTGGGTTTCAGTGCAGATCCACATACAGATTACTTACTTTCAGAATCTCACTGCAGCTTGGCATGATGGAGAACAAGGCAAATGAAGCACGTTTTCTTAAGACTCAAAGAACAAGGAAACTAATCCCTTTTATGAGAGTTCCACCCTTATGACTTCATGTAATCCTAATTACTTCTCAAAGACTCCACCTCTTAATACCATCACATTTGGGGGTAGAGTTTCAACACTTGAATTTTTAGAAGACATAAATATTCAGTTCATAACAGTTGTCTTTTTGACTTTTACAAAATGATTATATATGATTTAGCTATTTTTTCTTTTGTTGTTTATGCTCTTGGTGTTATAATTTAAATGTCATAACCAAATCCAAGGTCATAAAGATTTATACCTATATGTGCCATAGGAGTATTATGGTAGTAACCCTTACATTTAGAGCTTTAGTCATCTTTTATTATTTTTTGTCTATGGTGTAGGAAATCCAACTTTCTATTTTGGCATATGAATAGTATAGTTTTTCTATTTCTTTTTTTTTTTTTTTTTTTTTTTTTGGTTTTTGGGCCACACCCAGCAGCACTCAGGGGTTACTCCTGGCTGTGCGCTCAGAAGTCGCTCCTGGCTTGGGGGACCATATGGGAAACCGGGGGATTAAACTGTGGTCCATCCTAGGCTAGCGCAGGCAAGTCAGGCACCTTACCTCCAGCGCCACCACCCGGCCCCAGTTTTTCTATTTCTTAAAGACTATTTTTTCCCTGTAAAAGGTCCATGGTGACCTTATTGAAGATCAGATGACAGTATATAGGCTTTAACTATATATTATATTCCATTAACCCATATTATTATCTTTGCTTTTAGTATCATGTAGTTTTAATATTATAGTTTTATAGTAATATTTAATATCAAAAGTATGTCTCCTTACTTTGCCTTTTAAAAAGATTTTACCTAATTAAAGTCCTCAAGCTGCCATATGAAATCTTGAATCAGTTTATCTCTTTCTGAAAAAATCAGAAACCATGATTTTAATATAGGGTGGGTATTAGAAGCTATAGATTAATTTAGGAGCAATTACTTATAATAATATAGTAGTCTGACATATACATGGTATGTTTTCATTTGTTTAGGTTTTTTCATTTTTTTCATTAATGTTTTATAGTTTTTAGTATACACATTTCCTATATATAAGTACTATCTTTGATGCTATTATACATAGAATTGTTTTATAAATTTTATTTTTTTTCTTTTACATTGCTAAAGGATAGGAAAGAAAATGGGTTTATAGCCATTGATATTCAGTCTGGCAATTTTGCTGAACTTGTTAGGTCTAATAGTATTTTCATGTCTTTTTTTTTTAAATATTAATTGATGTTATCTGTGAATAGATATGATTTTGATTCTTCATTTAAAGCTGATTTTTATTTATTTTTCTTAACTAATGGCCTGATTACAAAGCTGAATACCAATGGTGAGAATATACATGTTTATTTTATTCCTTATTTTAGGAAAAAGATGCCCAACTTTTTTCATGACTATGTATGATGATAGTTGTGAACTTTTCATTAGTTCCCCTTATCTGGCTGAGAAAATTCATTTGTAGTATGAAGTCTGCTGTGTATTTTTAACATAAGTGGTGGTGAATATTTTCCTACTTTCTCTATCTCTTCATATGATGATAGAGTTTTTTTGTCTTTATTTTATCAACATGTTATATTATACTAATTGATTTTGATCAGCCTTGCATTCCTGGGATAGATCTCACTTAGTTCCAATGAATATTCCTTTAAATACACAGCTGGCTTTAGTTTGTTAGTATCTTCTAGGGGAATTTTTCATCTATATTCACAAGGGATCTTGGTTAATCATTTTTTTTTCTTATGATATCTTCAGATGTTAATGGTATTGCAACAATATTAACCTTTCAGAAAGAGTTTAAAAATGTTCCCTCTTCTTCTGTTTTGGGAAATATTTGAAAATTAGTGGCATCCATTTTTCTTTAAATATGGAAAATCACTCACTAAGATTGCCACGTGGTCCTGGGTTTAGTTAAAATATTTTTTCTTTTATTTTTGTGAAGGCCACCACCAAGCTACATGGTGCTTAGGGGGTAGTGTGGTAGAACTGAACCCAGGCTCTTTAATATGCCAGACAAAAGTTCTGCTACTTGACTGTTGGGGGTATTTTTGTTTGTTTTTTTGGGTCACACCCAGCAGCGCTCAGGAGTTACTCCTGGCTCTAAGCTCAGAAATCACTCCTGGCAGGCTCTGGGGACCATATGGGATGCCGAGATTTGAACCACTATCCTTCTGCATGCAAGGTAAATGCCTTACCTCCATGCTATCTCTCTGCCCCCCCCCCAAGTTCTACTACTTGAATTACGTCCCTACCCACCCCCTGTCTTAGTATATTGACTTGTTATTGGTCTATTTGAGTTTTACTTTTACTTGAGTTTAGGGAAATTTGTATATCTCTAGAAATATAGACATTTCATCTAAGTCATCCAATTTGTTGACATAGACCTGTTCATAATATCTTATAAACCAGAACTGGAGTGATAGCACAATGTTAAGGTATTTGCCTTGCATGCAGCCAATACAGGACGAACCTGGGTTCTATCCTGGCTTCCTATATGGCCCTCTGAGCCTTTCAGGAGTGATTTCTGAGCACAGAGCAAGGAGTAACCCTTGAGTGGCACCTCTGAGTGTGCCCCCCAAAAAAACAAACAAACAAACAAAATCTTATAAACCATTTATTTTTGTGATGTAAGGAGCACTGTCTTATTTCTGATATTAGCGATTTGAACCTTCCCCCCATTATTGCTTGGTTAGTCTAGTTAAACATATGCCAGTTTTGTTGGTCTTTTCAAATAATCAACTTTTGCATTTGTTAATGAGTTTTACCTTTGGGGAAAATTTTTCACTTTTATTATCTGTTTTCAACTTTAAAGAACTTTATACTGGTTTTCTGCAAGCACAAATAGACTATACTTGATGCTAGAAATAGTGTTTCTACGGGGATAGTCCTGATTTCATTTGATGGATGGAGGAATGCATATATTTACTTACACAGAAAAATCTCTCCCTTTTGGCTAAATAGTCTTGGATATGTTCTGACAGATGCAGCCTTGGGATGGTAATAAAGGGAAATTATTGCTAAGGACACCAAAATATACTCTAATAACTTAAGCACTTACCCTCTCTGCCCAAAACAAGTTAATCAAATATAAATTCCCACATGCACCCATTTCTTTTTTGTATCTACCTTATCACAAATGCTCTCTCAAGATTTTACCCTTTTCATAATGACTATTTTGTCTTTATAAGGCCCATCTTACTTTACTTACAGAAGTTTCCCTCTGATGAAACTAGAAGAAAATTCCTAAATATCTTTTGTATGTATGAGATTTTTACATAGTCTGTCTCTTTTCCTTTCTTGACTGGTCATAGCCAACTCCTATCTCCACAGTAATCTGTTTCAAAATCAAGAAGGGTCATCAAGAATATTAAGCTTGTTTTTAATCAAAAGAATCATTATAAAGGGCCTGAAGTGGGTGGACTTTGGTCTGCTCAACAGTGAAGAAAGAAGACCTAGTCCTGTGCAGTGGGCAAGTCGGTCATGCTTGAGAAATGATCAGGACAAAGGTTTAGGGGCAGGAAGAGGGTATCGAGTGCAAGACACTACAGAACAGGTAATGGTATGAATTTAAAATTTGAATTACCTTTACTTCCCACCCACTACACACTCATCTAACATAGACATGAATACACAGACTCACACGCACAGGCTTTCCTAGATCCCACAGCAGCATGACATCATACTGACCTTTAGCTCCTTTCTCTTGCCTTTTCCTCCTCAGGATATGACACCATTATCTACAGATCTAAAATTTTCATTATTGAGATACCAATGGCGACTCCTTGGACATCCTGTGGCAGAAACCAGGAATGACTGATGCTCCTTGTGAGATTTCTACTTCTATAGTTCTACATCATGATCCCAGAGTTTCATAAATGGTATTATATGTGTATGAGAGAGTAAAAGAGATTGTGTCTTCATTAGGCCTACACATACCTCTACCAACAAGTCTTCATATTCCTGTATATATATATACATATATATATGCATATATATATGCCATAACTAACAAGAGAAGAGCCTGTCATTTAGCTCACTTTCCCTGACTGTGTGAATCAATAGAATGTATAGAAAGTTGCAACTGTGCTTTGGAGGAATCCAGGAGCAAACAGTTCCATCACTGGCTGGGGAGGGTGAGGAGATTCATTTATCATGTAAAGAAAATTCAGCAAGATAATAAACAGATAAATGATGAACCATGTGGAGGGGAGAGGTTCATTTGTTTGTTTTCAACTTGGGTGTCTTGACTTTATAAAAAAACAACCAACAGACAGACCTTTCATTTTAATGAAAGTGAAACAACTGTATTTATAAGTATTGGATAAGGATATACCTGTATATTGGTTGCAGAAATACCTGTGTTTATTTGATTCCAGATCAAGATGTTCTCAAAATCTAATTTTGCTTTCAGGATGAAGAACAGGATGTTCTTAGAGCAAAGGGGAGTCAGGACCCGGGTCAGGTGGTCATCTCCTTTGCTCTTGAGCACATCCTTTGCTTTGATAATTCACCCTCTGCCAAGGGAGGCTTTATATTTATAGACCATTTGTGTTCTGCACTCAAAGTTCCAGCAGAGCCGTGCCATGAAATGAATCCAGGTCTCATCCACATTCCGATCTCTTCCCACACTAATCACTCCAAAGAGTCAAGGGAGTACCCAGAGTTCATTAACTTTCTCAAGTCTCCTGGGAAAATAGCAACTAAGTGTGAAATGGGACCCTGGTGAAAAACCAAATGGGACCCTCCAGACTCTTTTCCCCATCCCAGCTCAGAAAGGTGGGAGCATCAGGCTCTTGGTTCGTTGACTCCTTGATTCTGAGATGCTTTCTTCTTATTTATCCTCTATTTATTGCATAAATATTGATACCAAGCAGGTGCAAGCATTGGGAAATGCTTTTAAATACATAACACTACACTTCACCAAACCCTACAGGGTAATTATTTTTTGCTTCTCTTGAGAGACAGAATAATTTTCCAATGGTCCTACATTTAAGCAAGACAGAAAAATACCAGTATAGTAGCTCTACCAGGTCAGTACACTCTTTGCATTGCTTCTTCCATCTCCGTCAAAACACGCTGGTGATAGACCTACTATGTGCGCTGGACACAGAATTTTTGTGGGATATAAGCACTGATCTGGGCAGAATAGATTTGAGAGTGCTCATCAGGGAATTTGCAGTCATGAGAGGAAGACAGAAGCATGCAAGTGACCAAACTCATTTGTAAGCCCAAATTATGGAGAAAAGTAACATGACAGGCCAAAGAATAATAGCCTTCACACTAGCAACTCCTCCAATATTCCTCAGAGGGGGGCTTGTGAGGAAAGGCCTGGAGGAAGGTCAGACAAGGACAGTCTTGGAGAAGCAGCCTCGAGAATGATTGAAGAAGACTTGTCCACAGAAGAACATGAATATGCAAAAGCTGGGCCTGGTTTAGAAACGAGCAACAAAGGTGGAGGCCGGGAGGCATGAATTAAAAGTGAAGAAGGGAGGGAAGAGGAGTGACATTGCTCTAATGGTTCCTGCTGTGGGGGGTAGGCCAAGGGGCAGAGGGAATTGTTGTGAGAATCAAGCAAGGTATGTTGTAGATAGGGGAAAGCTCACTGTGGGGTGGGAAGACTGCAGGAGTAGGTGTCCCTGCCTGGAGCTAGTTGAGTCTAGATTGGAAGTGTGCAGAAAGATACTCTGTGGAGACAAAGGAGTGATTATCTATTTTGGGATGAAAATGAGGGGCTCCTTGTTTTGGATTGACAATGAGGGGCTCTTTGTTTTTAATAAATAAATTATGATTCATTAAATTTCTGTGACATATACAATCACAAAATTGTTCGTAGTTTCAGTCATACCATGTCCAACACCCTTCACCAGTGCACATTTCCCACCACCGTGTCCCTCCCCCACCACCACCTCTCCTGCCTGCTTCTATGGTAGACATTTTTCTTCTCTATTTTCCCTTTTAGTCATGAATATAGTTTGCAGTATTGTTACTAACAGGGTATCATGCATGTAACTTTATCGCCTTTCAGAACCCAGTCCTTGTCCAGAGGGATCATTTTCAACTCTCATTATAGGCTCCTTGTAGTTGAGAGGAGAGAGTTCCCTTAAAGAGCTGAAGCATCTACAAGTCCAAACTCAAAGAGTGACCTCTTAATGCTTCTTTTTTTTTAATCCAAAACCTTATTTATACCCAGTAGTGCTTACCAAAAGACCCCTTGAAACACCTAATGAAATCTGAAAATGTGGTATTGGTCAGTGGGGTATTTTATCCCAGTCACCACTGGGTTCCATAATGACTCAGAAAGAGCTCACTGTGAATATGAATAATCTCTTTGTATTCCCAGTGTCCTTAAAGAGGACATCTCTGGACTGCAGGGACTGGCAGGCGACCTCACATCTGCCCTACCTGGGTTCCATTTCCCCAGAACACATGGTTGGCCATATACTGTTGGCTATGACACTAGAGCCATGAGCACCTACAGAGTAGATGGGGTGATTCCTGGCACCAAAACAGCCACTCAGCACCACATTCATCAGCCTTCACTGGAGCTCCTGAGCTAGTTGATCTCTGAGTTGGTTGACCTCTGAGCTAGTGCTGAGCCCCTGAGCTGAGTGGTCAACTTAGGTTGACTGAGTAGCACCAAGAGAGCCCAGACTCACTGAATACTGTTTGGGCCCTCTCCTGCTTCACAAATACAGGTAAAAATAATGAAGTCATATCTGTAGGACTATTCACCAAGAAGTTTTGTGGACCAGGTGGGAAAGGATTAAGAAGGCCTCCAGTTGATTAGTCAGAGCTGATCACCATCTCAGAGGGAAATAAAAATGGAACTTCCTTGACCATTTTCTAGGAGCTCATCTTTGACCAGATTTCATCCCCAGTTGGGTTGTTTTCTCTAGTCTCCCCAATTTGCTTTTGTGCAGGAAGTGCCCTGAGCAGTCTCAAACCAAGTAATGAACCAACATGTATCCCTCAAGCAAACACTGGTCTAGCCAGTTGCCTGCCTCAGCATCAAAGTGACTTATTTATCCTATAGAGTCTTAAAAACAAGTTTCTGTGCCTATGCTACCAGCTTTATTTGCAGAAAAAGTGAAGTTTGGTGATGCCAAGTGATTTACATCAGGTGTCACAGCAAATAAGTGGCTTAGCTAACTGGATCTAAGAGAATGAAATAAACAGTATTTGCATACAGCAGGACTTCTGTATACAGCAGAAGTCTGTCTGGATGCAGACTTTATACTTCGATGTATGTGATTTCCACACACTGATTCATGTGATCCTCACCCTGAGCTGCAGGAAGAGATGATTAGAACATTAAAAAAGTCCCTAGCAGCCCCTGTGAAAAACAGGGGGGACCTATAATCCTCCTAGTCTGAGCGCCTGCCCTTAATTTGTCCAACTGTGTGTCCTTTACACTGTAGAGCTTTGAGCATGGGATCACTGGGAAGGCAGCCACAAAGCCTCTCGGTGGGAATAAAAACTGAGAGACAAATCAAACAAACATTTTTCTAGAATGAATGTCACACACGTCCAACTGACAGGACTTGCCTATGTCCACACATGTCAGCCATGTGTGTGTATGGCCAAGAACAGATAATACAATAGTGTGCAGACCTGTCACCTAGATGTGTGATCTCCCACATATTGCTTTGGCTTCTGGAGCTTCTATTTTTTTTTTTTTTTTTTGCTGTTAGCAAGAGGTTCTGCATGAGCTTTTCCAATGTCATATTTTCTAACATCTAGCATGTAGAGGCACTGAATGCCAGCATCTTCTAAGTCATCACTGTTTGTAAAATTTTTTTTAAAAATTTAAAATACCTTTTTAAAAAAGGTAGACATAAGAGAAATTAAATTTAATAGAAAATACAGTAGCTACGGGGAAATTTGGAATGAGACAAGAGAAGTTGGAAGACCCAGGCCATGAAATTTGACCTGAACAACCAGGCAAACAGAAGAGAAAAATCCCACAGAAGGAGTTCTTCTTGCAAGTCTGATAACCAAGGGAAAAGGTTGACTGACCTAGTTTGGTTTTCATAATACTCTACATATGTGTCACCCACACTGTTGGCCATACACATAAGTACAACAGGAGGCAGATTAATATGGTTGTCTTGGTGAAATATAGTCTTGGTGAGATGGTGTGTTGGATACCTAGTCTGTGACAGTTACTCTGAAAGAGAGTAAAAGAGAGAAATAGATTAAAAGAAGGTGCCAAACTTCTCTGGTCAACATGGGAAGATACAAAGATAAAGGGAAGGGGACCGGAGAGATAGCATAGAGGTAGGGTGCATGCAGGACAATGGCTTGAATCCTAGCATCTCATATGGTCCCCTGAGCCTGCCAGGAGTGATTTCTGAGCTTAGAACCAGGAGTAACCCCTGAGCACTGCCAGGTATGACCCCCTCCCCCCCCAAAAAAAACCCACAAAGATAAAAGGAAGGTATAAAAACACAGAAAATATAGCATAAACAGGAGGGGAAGGTGAGGAGATGAGTAACTCAGTACAAAGAGGGGGAGGTGAGATGAGGAGTTGGGGAGTTATGGGTTCGAGGACGGGGAAAGCATTATGAAGTTTCTATTAAAAACAGTATGAGAGGCCAGAGTGATAATACTTCAGGTAGAGCACATGGTTTGCATGTGGTCAAGCTAGGTTTGATACCTAGTACTGCTTATAGTCCCTGAACATGCTACAAATAATCAGAGCCAGAAGTAAGCCCTGAGCATCACCTGGCATAGCCAAAATAAATAAGCAAACAATTTGAGATGGAATTGCAAATTCTCTTTAAGGCCAAAGGACAGGGAGCAGGGCTTGGCTGATAGCAATAATGAGTGATTAGCCAAGAAGGTCCAAGGGCAAAGACTTGGTTTGTTTTCTTTCAAAGTTCCTGCTGCCTCACACAGTAGGGTCTCATATGACACTACTGGGAACAGAAATTGAACTCCTTATCCTAGTAGTTGGAAGAAGACATGAGTGCTGGGTGTGGAGACACAGTCTGGAGTACCTGAGTTACTCCAGTCCTGGGTACCAGAAGAGATGTTGAATAGTACCATGAGCCCATAGTAGAGCTTCATCCAAAGGTTCTGAAATCTTCCTACTCTGAGACTCTACCCAGAGAACATGACTTTACACCGGCTCCCCTCGGATTAATAACACAGATTTTTTTCGTTTGTCTTTCTTAGACTGGGCTCCTAGTCATTGCTCAGGTCTCTGAGAGGGGAAAGAGAGAGGCCCCCTTTAGTCATGCTGAAGTGCAGGGCTAAGGGCTAGTCTCTGCCTCCTCAGATGTTTCAGTGACCTACAAAGATGTGGTTATTCTGACTTCTGATGACTTCAGAAGATTGAATACTTGCTCCAGACCAGCCAGTTCAATGATTGTGGGCTTCCTGACCTTCAAGCCTATGAGACCCCCAAATCATGCCAGCATGCAACCATAGCAGAATGAGCTATAGAACTCATGTATAGCCATCATTCACCGATATCATTCATATTCTCTCCTCCTCTAAATAGGCCTGGCATTTTTTTTTTTTGAGAGAAGTAAACAGAATGCAAGTGTGCAGATAGTTTGCCTAATTACACAGTTTGTGTCTGGATCCTTCAAACACACACACACACACACACACACACACACACACACACAATTAGAGAGGGGAAGACAGTGGTAGGTTGAACTGAAGTAAACAAGTAAACACAATTTTCCATTTTTTTTTTCGTTTTTGGGTCACACCCGGCAGTGCTCAGGGGTTACTCCTGGCTCCATGCTCAGAAATTGCTCCTGGCAGGCACGGGGGACCATATGGGGCACCGGGATTCGAACCGATGACCTTTTGCATGAAAGGCAAATGCCTTACCTCCATGCTATCTCCCGGGCCCCACAATTTCCCATTTTTACCTACTTTGTCATATTTAGGAAAATCGCCTGTTATAGGGTAGGTAACCAATACACAGAGCAGTGAATTGATGCTCTATGACTTTTCTGCTGCCATCTCTGCAGACCCAACCTCTCATTCCAGGACTACAGTTCAGAGGGTAGGAAGGGGAATGAACAGTTCGACCTAAGGACTAGCTTGGCCGAGTGCGCCTGAAAGCAGGGAGTAAATCGCATCCATTTAATATCAGTTTTGTCTCTTATTGATCCATTTTCTTTTCCTTTTACAGAGCAGGAACGTCCCTGCCGTCTAGCTCATCAGTGGCTTTAAAGGTTTCCTATTGATCTGGAAAACTATTGTCTCGATGTGCATTAGCCCTTTTGGAGACACCCTTCTGCTTTTTGGTCAGGTTCTGTATTTAGTCCACATCCCAAACATGGCTTCTTTTCTGGGAGCCGTGAGCAGACATCTTGGTACCAGGGTAGCAGATGGATTGGGTTTGGTGATGCTACTGGCACCAGCTTGGGGGCTCCAGGAAGTCTCCAAGTCCAAAGAGCAAATGGAGTATGCTGGCAACAGGGTAAGGGTCTAGCAAGGACCAGATGATCTCATTCCAAGTGAGGAAAGACAGAAAGAAAATTACAACCCCACTTTCTTCAGGATTCATCATACAAATCCCAGTAGCCCCCGCAAAGTGTCACAGATGAAGAAACTGAGGCTGTGAAATATTTTGTTCTTTGCCGAGATACATTTACTTTGAATTCTCTATTGTACCAGTAACTAACCACTTGCATACTGAAGCAATTTATTTGTTTACTTGGTTTTGGTTTGGGGGTCCACCATTAATGGTGTCCAAAGGCTATTCCTGGCTCTGTGCTCAAGAGTCACTCATAGGGAACCCATTGACACTGAGAATAAATCTAGACCTTCTTCAGGAAAAGCATGTCTCACTCAACCCAATGAACTACCTTTTTGATAATGATATTAAAGCAATTTAGAAAATGTATTGCAGAACTTTAGTTTGCTTATCTCCAAGAGGAGGATCATGCTGAAACACTCTGCAGTGTCTATAGGGTTGCCTTTAGTTACTGCATTTGGGCAACTTAGAGAGAATGCAGCCCAGAGGAAGTGTCCCAGTGAATGATAAAGAGGGGAGTCCATCCAGTCCTCCATCAAAGAAAGGAACCCCTGCATTTCTTCTTTACCCAGTTAATATTTCACATGAATATAAATTTCAGGTACAGAGAGGGTGTGTTTGACGATGACTGGTGAGGGCTTGCCCTGTTTTGGTGATTTCTGTGTTTCTGACTCTGAGAAAGTACAGGTTCCAGTTACTTTACATTTCTTTCTTCTCTACCTTCAGACTCAAACTTT
>PVKC010006025.1:0-31938 GCA_004027635.1 Crocidura indochinensis | reverse complement strand
TGTTTCTACAAATGGCAACCCTGATGAGAAACATTGGGTCTCACTACACCTTATCAGAAGCAGAATCCTCACAATTGAAGAAACTCAGACACAAAAGTATGAGAAGACTTCAAACCTCCACTCAGAATCAACACAGATTATCAAAAAAAAAAAAAATGAGAGCAAGAAACAAAACTGTGACCTCAATAGGTAATTGTTACAATCAATAAGCTGTCACCACACAATGTGGTGGAGACTATCAGGATCCTGTTCCAGAATCTCAATTCTGTAAATGAGGAACTGGTCCTGCTCTCACCAGATTTCTTAATTTAGGAAACACTTGTTACATGAACTCAGTGCTATAATGCCAGTATAATATTCCCAGTTTGACTGACTGATTTTTCCAGAACCATTATAAGGAGGATATTAACAGGTCAAATCTGTTGGGACATAAAGGCAATATGGCAAAGCATTTGGTAAGATTATAAAAGCATTGTTGGCAGAATAGCACAGGTATATCAACCCAAAAGACTTTAAGATGACCATTGGAAAGATAAATAATGAGGTTACAGGAAACAGTCAACAGGATACGTATGAACTATTTCTATTCTTGATGGTAGTTCTTCATCAGGACTTCAACAAAACTGATATGCAGAATAGACATACAGAGGAAAATAGTGATCATCTTGTTGACTCAAAATCCTTAAAATAAGCTTTACAGAGACACAAGCAGTTTAAAGAGTCCATTATTGCTAAACTTTTCCAAAGCCATCTTAAATCCACAATTCAATGCATCATCTGAGACCAAGAATTTCAGATATTGGAGATCTTTACTCATTTATCCTTGCCTTTGACATCTACAGATAAATGCATGTTGCAAGGTTGCCTTAAAATGTTTTTTAAAGTGGCCCGGGAGATAGCATGGAGGTAAGGCGTTTGCCTTTCATGCAAAAGGTCATCGGTTCGAATCCCGGTACCCCATATGGTCCCTCGTGCCTGCCAGGAGCAATTTCTGAGCATGGAGCCAGGAGTAACCCCTGAGCACTGCCGGGTGTGACCCAAAAACCAAAAAAAAAGTTTTTTAAAGAAGCACTAATAGACAATAATAGCTTTTATTACATTCACTGTAACACATAGAATTCCTTAAAAGAGACAGAAATTTGGAAATGACAACCTGTGCTCTATTAATACATTTGAAATGCTTCTTCTATGATGGCAAGAAGATGAAAAATTGCAGAACTATGTGGACTCTCCTTTAGAAGACCTTGACTTATCACAGTACATTACGGACTCTAAGAACAACCATAAAGAATGCAATTTATTCTCTGGTTTGAACCATTATTGGGCCGGTGCAGTGGCATGGCATGATGAAATGGAAAAGGGTCGTTGTACAGCCTATTGTAAAAATACAGCAAGAAAACATTGGTTTAAATTTGATGATCAATAAGTTTCAAAAATAGCTGACTCATCTGTAAAATTTTCAGCAGTTTATATTCTACTTTATACTTCGAAGAGACCTGCTGCAATGAATACAGCTCTTTAAATTAGTGGATAGTGGATGTGTAACTGAATGCTCTTTAGATATGTCTATAATAATGATATTACATTATTACCATAGGAAAACATCTGCAAGATGCAGACTCCATTATAGTGCTCATTATTAGAATGTTTTAGTGTCTTAATTTCTATTCTATTGTGTTTATAATACTCTTTTAATGCTTTTGTTAACAGTGATCTGTGGAAATATAGTTTGGAGGCCCTAATTAATTTCACATTACAGTGACATTTTTCATTGGTTTCCTAAAACAGTGCTAATTGTGATATCTTAACAAATATTTTAAATCATTCATTTTCCATTTGATTTTTTCTGTCTATATCTTCTAAAATCTGTCTCTACAAAGATCCTTGGATAAGATGCCATAGACTTTTACATGCTCATCACCATATCACTTAGCATTCTAGTCTTGAATATTATGATGTCTTTAAGAATGTTCTAAACCATGAAGCCTATTTTCAGCAAAGTCCCCTCCATCAACATCGAGTACTCATAGGAACTAGAAAATGTTTACATCTGACATACCTGCTTTATATTTTGAAGCGCTTTGACCCATTCCACGTGGGTCAATTTTCCTGTGAATTAATCCTTTTTTTCCATCTATGTATGTGTGTGTGTGAGTATGGTGGCCACATCTATGTTTGTCTAATGTCCATCCATATTATACATAGTGCCTGTCTATAATCTATAATACCCCTTCCTTCTTGTATATGGCCATTTCTTTATCCCAGGAAGATGATGCCATTGCTGCCACTGCTACCACAGCAGTCACACTGGTGCTTATGGTGCTGCTCCAGTGTAAGATTGAAGAATCAGTATAAATCAGCACAGCTGGCCTTGCTGCAGATCGCCCACTGTATGGAGAACAGAGCTTGGGCAGCCCCATTGGCTTGTAAACTGCTCGTGATCTCTAGTGACTCATCCTGCATAAAGGTGTCCTGCTCTGTGTCAGCACTGGCTGATGGTACTTTCAAAGTCACCCGTTACTCAACTGCAAGTCATCCTCAAAGAAGGCAGTCTGTGTGAGCTGGTGTAACCTGGTGATTGGATTACTGGGTCCCTTCCTACTTGATATTCCCTAAGGTGTGGTCTGGTTCTTGCTAATAAAAGCCCATGTATCAGGAAGGCTGGGACTCATTCTTAGGTCTTCCTCCACTAAACTGCTTTCATTAGGAACAGAAGGCTTTTGTGGTGGGATTCATGGCTTGAGTGTTGGAATTCCTGAACCCGTTCTTGCATGCTTTCACTGTGTGGATTATTTTCTGCGTCAACGTTGGCTGCCAGACCCGCGTCTTTCCAGGTCCTAGTTTTGGAGCCTGAGGTTTCCCTCACACCATGCATATTCAGCTAGGGCTCTATCCCCAATACTCCATATGGCTCCCTGAGCCCTAACAGGAGTGATTCCTATATGCAGAATTGACTATTATCCTTAATAGTATAGGTTTTATTAAAATTATATCTGCAAAATATTTTTTTAGTTTTTATTCTGAGCCCAAAGTTTCACCAGCCCAATGTTGGTTGGTGAACAAGCCAGTCTTTTGCTACCTAAATATCAATTTCTTCAGTGTTTATTGTTTTCAGTCAAAAGATTTCTTTTCTGATCGGTGTTAGTTATTATCCCAGATGCTGAAGCCTTGCAGGATCCCTAAATAACTGAAATGCTATAAAATATCTTTTCCTATAGCAAAGTAGATCTGACCCTCATAGAAGCTACCGTATTTGCCAGCGTATAAGATGACTGGGCGTATAAGACGACCCCCTAATTTTGCAGTTAAAACACAGGTTTAGGCCTATATTCATTGTATCAGACAGAACGTTCCTGTGCTGCAACTGTATGTACCACAGTGAGCCACCACTCACAACAAGCAAAGGTTCAAAGGTATCAGACTTCCTCTCTGATTCTGGCCCTTTTGAGCAGGCTTTTGACAGTGTAGATTCGGGTCCAGAACATTGTCTAATTTGCATGCATCAAAAGCCTGCTTGGATTGGCCGAGTTAGAGAGGCGGTCCGAGCAGCCTTGCAGTGATTGGTGCAGGATCGAATTGGAAAATTCGTTTCATGGCAATATCCAGATGATTTTCGTTTAGCAGCATATCAAGACATTTTTCGGGATATATTCTGTGTATAAAATGACTCCCGATTTTCAGTTTACTTTTTTTCATTTCAAAAGTCGTCTTATACACCGGCAAATACGGTATTTCAATATAACAGAGAATTAGGTATACTCTGAGACCGGCTGCACTCTCCAGAATCAACTCTCCCAGAATGATAATACAATGGGTAAGGCACTGACCTTGCATGAGTCCAACCCAGATTCAATCCCCAACAAGTCCTATCAGGAGTGATCCCTAAGCATAGAACCATGAATAAGCCCTAAAAATTGACAGGTGTGATCCCAGAACCAAAAATAAGTAAAAATATGGGGGAAAATAACCAGAATCACCTACCCTATATAAGGTATTGGTCATATTTCTTAGTTTCATTTAAATGAAAAATGAACCATACAAACAACATGTGTATTCGATTTAATTTATACATTAGTAATGGTTTGGTGAAACAAAATGATGCATCACAATGTCAATTGTATGTTTTTAAATGACATAACTGAACCCATATACACAAATATTTTAATTTCCAAATTAATATTTAACCTTAAAAATATTTTTTTTTGTTTTGGGGTCAAACCCAGCAGCGCCCAGGGGCAATTTTTGACTCTACACTCAGAAAATGCCTCCAGCAGGCTCAGGGGAGCATATGGGTTGCCAGAATTTGAACCACCGCCCTTCTGCATGCAAGACAAATGCCCTACCACCATGATATCTCTCCAGTCCTCAAAAATGATTTTTAAAAAATAAACCATCATAAAAAAATTTTAGTTTAGTGTAAATATAAACAGTCAATTTCCCTGACAAAACAGATAAGAAAGCTATTTTTAGTACATCACTCAATATATGCATGTTTTTATCTCTTTCTGACAACAGTGGCTTGCAAACTGTAAGGCAACATTTGCAGGAGGATCAAGAGATGGAGTAATCACATGTCAACCAGGGGACTCAGAAGAAAAGGTAATAAAAGCTTCTTGAACTTATCTTTTCTGTGGTCTGACTTTGTGTGATACTTTTAATCCATCCAAGAAGTATGAAACTTAAAAGGCGATGTGTCCTCCAGCCAATGCACTGACAAGAAAAACCAATTGAGTAAGACAGAATGATGTTCAAACCAAGCATGACTGTGTGCATCATGATGGGATTTGGGTTTTTTTTTTCCTTTTGGAAAAGTAGAGGTACTAAAATAACCATTTTTAGATACTTTCTAACTACACTAATCATTATCCTAACTTATGTTCTTCATCAAAATACATAAAAAAATTATTTCAGTACTTTTATACTAAATAAACTACTTAGCTCCCTCCATCAAGAAAGTGTTTGACCTTTCAGTAGCACCAGGTGTTTCTTTTCTCATTTAAAATTGCAATAAATACATACCTCAAAACAGCTGGCTTTCAAAATGCATACTATAACTTATAGGAAATTGGGTAGAGCAGTGTGAATTAAATTGATCAAGTCTGTAGTTATGTATGACATGTTTCTGATATGGCCTACTTAATAAAAGCAATCCAAAATGACAGACAAATGTCTGCCCTCCTGTAGCTTTTAATTTCATCCGGGAGACCCACTAATCAAAAATCGACCAATAAATTTCTAGTGTCAATGAAAAGAAATGACATGAAGGAAAATAAAGAGCAAGCACTAGGGGAGCCTATAGTCAGGGAACATGACTTTGGTGAGGGCTTTGGGGAATGCATCTCTGTGGCATCTAAAGTCAGCCAAGCAAAAGTTGTGAATGAAGAGCCTGTGTCAAAGCCTGATCCTTGCAAACACTGAAGAGAACCTGTGTGACTGGGAAAACAGAGGCCCCTTTGAGTAAACTTTGAGAAGAATCTGTAGAAACTGGCCAAAGCCAGACCGTGCAGGGTTTGGGTGATCCTCTTATAGCAATGGTGATCAACTACAAAGTTTTAATACGTTAGTATGATTGGACTTGGGCTCTCACATTCTACTAAGGAAACAGATGAAAGTCAGGAAGGAGTAGTGAAGACAGGTGGTGCTTCTGTCTAGGTGGAGAGTTTGTTATCCTGGAGTTACGTCATCATCACTGAAAGGGCATACAGGTTATACACCTCTAGAAAATTAGAATCACCTTCTATTAGTAGTGTACAGAAAATCAAACTTTGAGATCAATTTTTCCAATTTAATACCAGTCTGATAACTGTTTTTGAGCAAGTCTACAATTCTGTGACTCACTGGTTAGCACCTTGAGCTATTTTAATAGCAAGTTCAAAGACTGAGAAAATTACAAGACCGCAAATTCAATATCCCAATATGGCATTGATTTGCATTTTCACATCACACACTTTCTCTAGGACACATTTTTGTATGACATTAGGACTGACAGAATTTCATATCTCTTAACTCATTTGACACTTTGATACTTCCCAGCATGGGAGGTATGGGAAGCAGCATTGACCCTGTTCTCTAAGAGCAGAGAAAATCAAGCTTGTTTTATCTAAGTTTCTGTGACAGATAAGTGACATTCACAAATTAGTTTAGGAGCTAAGTCTGGAAATACACAAATATACATGATGAAAGGTGTCTTTGTGTTATAGCTTGAAATGTGCTTTCATATGCACATGCAGTACATGCTTAACTTGCAGCTCAAACTTCAACACTAACATTTTCATTAGTTCATGTATATGAAACTGTGAGGTGCTCAGATAACTTTTTACTCTGATTTTTTTCTGAATAAATTACCATTAGCATTCTCCAGAAAAGCATGTTAAATAAATAAGCATAGTAATATCTAAAATATTTATTTATAGTCTGTATTTCCACCTTTATGGTTACCTGTTAATATCAATACCTTTTGGGTAAGAGAGACAGTGCAGGGGTTAAGCCACTTTACCCTTGTGCAAGGAGCTGCATTCAATCCCAGCACCACATAGGTTCCCAAGACCATCAGTAGTTATCCCCCAAATGAGGAGCCAGGAATAAGCCCTGAGCACTGCTGGGTATCCAAATAACAATAATAATAACAAATTAATAAAAAATAAAAATTACTTTTGATTCCAGTCCCAATTTATACTATACTCTGCTATTAAAATTAATTTAATTCATGGGGCCAGAAAGATAGTACAGTAGGTATTGCACTTGCCTTACCTGAGCAAGACTGAGTATATCAGGGTACACAACAAAAACAAGAAAAGTAATAATTTAGTCCATAAGACAATTGCCAGCTTATAATTTATCTAGAAAATTATGTGTTGGGGGCCAGAGTGGTAGCACAGTGGTAAGGCATTTATCCTGCACGTGGCTGATCCAGGGTGTACCTGGATTTGATTCCTGGCATCCCACATGGTCCCCTGAGTCTGCGAGGAGTGACTTTTGAGCACAGGGCCAGGATTAACTCCTGAGCACTGCCAGGTGTGGCCCAAACTCCCCCCCAAAAAAAAATATTATGTGCTCTTATATTAGCACATACCTAGTTCAACCATGATATTATTTGTATAATGATATCTAAATAACTAATTATAATCATTAATTATCCAAACACCCTCCATTGTCAAAACATATGATATTAAATTTCAATCAAAAATGCATGAATACATTATATAGTTTAAAAAAATTGAAATAAAATATATTAATAGTTCATTTTTATAGCTTCCTGGTCAACTCCAAGAAAACTATAAATTCTAGATGAATTATCCTTTATCAAAGCATTCCAGTTTTTAAATATATGCTTTTAGCTTATTTTATTGTTTTATTTTGTGTAGATGTTTCCCCCGATGGTTCATTACACAGAAGTTTTTTACTTCTCAATTTATTTCTCATTTTCTTGTCACCCGCCTTTTTCCTTCTTTGTTTCTATTATAGTTCTTTTTTATTCCTACCACTTTTTTGGTGGGGAGGGGTCGCACTTGGTGATACTCGGGGGTTATTCCTAGCTGTACACTCAGAAGTCGCTCCTGGCAGCCTCGGGGACAATATGAACAAAATGCTGGGATTCAAACCCGGGTCTGTCCTGTGTTGGCCGCATGCAAGGCGAACACCTTACCACTGTGCTATCACTCCATCCCTCCTATCACTTTTATTCCCAATTTTTTATTTCTGTGTCACACCTGGCGGTGCTCAAGGCTTACTCCTGACTGCTCAAGGATTATTCATAGCTGTACTCAAGGGGCAATACAGGAATCAAACCAATGTCCATCACTTGCAACCATCTCTTTTCTTCTCTTTAGAATACACTTATTAAAAAAGGGGGGGGGGCGCCCAGAGAGATAGCACAGCGGCGTTTGCCTTGCAAGCAGCCGATCCAGGACCAAAGGTGGTTGGTTCAAATCCCGGTGTCCCATATGGTCCCCTGTGCCTGCCAGGAGCTATTTCTGAACAGACAGCCAGAAGTAACCCCTGAGCACAGCCAGGTGTGGCCCAAAAACCAAAAAAAAAAAAAAATATATATATATATATATATATATAAAATAAAATTAAAAAATAATAAAAAACAGAATACACTTATTTATGCATTTATATACTATTCTATTAGTTATTAGAACAGAACATTAAAACTTAGAATATAGAGTAATGCCCCACTGCTGTACTCTCTCTCCAGCCCCTGATGTTCCCATTTTTGTATTCTCCGGCCCCCACTTCAGCCTATTTTTTTTCACTCCAGCTTTTTTTTTTTTTTAATTATGAGAACAAAGATACAAAGAAAGAGGGTAAGGTAAGTTTACAGTGGAAGGATAATCACCCATAGGCTGAGGAAAGGCTGAGCGCGTGGCTACTGTTGTTTATTTTAAGGTCTCTGGGTGCCCCAGGAAGCTGGTCTCCAGATACGCCTTGGTCTTAGCGGTGCCTTGGTTTTAGCAGCTCGTCCCCGGAGACTCTTTGGTCTTAGTGGCTCAGGGTTTCCTCGATGTAGCAGCTCAGCGGCAAAGAGGCTGGGAAAGGGCGAGCGCACGCCTGCTGGTATTTCTTACAAAGTACTGAAATGGAATTCAAGGGTTATAAGGCGAGCGCAGCTGCAGCGAAGCGGAGCGGCCGCGCTTTTTGGTTGTGGGTCCCAGGGCATTTGCAGTCTTAGGTGTCTGTTGGCCAGGTCCGCAGAGAAGAAAGAGAAAGCCACTCCAGCTTTTTAAGTGAGTTGTTTGTATCGCAGGAGGGGCTAGAGAGATAACACAGTGGTAGGGCATTTGCCTTGCACACAGCCAACCTGGGATCAAACCCCCAGCATCCCATATGGTCCCCCAAGCCTGCCAGAAGTAATTTCCGAGCAAAAAAAACAGGAGTAACCCCTGAGCACTGCCATATATGCCCCACACACACAACAAAGGAAGACGACCAAAAAAAGTGGACAGGAACTAATTATTTCGTATGGACTATACCAGGGATCTACAGCCTTTAAGACATAAAGAGCCACTTGACATGTTTCCAAAAGAAAAAGAAACCTGGCAGCTGCAACCAAAGTGGGAAAAAAAAACCTGGGAGTCACAAATCCATCCGGACATTTAAAACAAATATAACACTGCATACATTGTTTCTTATCTTAATGCTATCTACAGGATCTCGTTAGCAGTTAGCTGTCGATCTGAAGAAATAAAGAGCTATTTCACTTACCAGTGTAAAAGATATATTTGTGCAAATCAATAGCCAATTAAAATATTTTAGTGATATTGCTCCCCACCCCCGCTATCAGCTCTGCTGTCAGAGTCCCAGCAAAGCTTCAAAAAGAGCCCCATGCAGCTCTGGAGGTTCAGTTGCCGACACCTGGATTATACATATATACATATAAAATCTTACTAAATTGTTATAACCAACATTTTCTTTCCAATTTTGCAAATGAAATTCAGGAGGCTAACTAAAGATTCTTTCTATTTATTTATACTTTTCCAACTTTAATTTTGGCGGCAATATATAAACAGAAAGCTAGAGAATAACTTCTAACATATATCTAATGTATAATACAATTTTAGTACTCTCCACAAAACACTCAGAAATGATGAGCCTGAACTTCTTAGATCAAATTAGATCAAAAGATCAACTACATCTGATGTTTACAGCATTTTTTGCAAAACCATTATGCTTTCATCTAATTGTTATTGTTAGCTCAGTGCTTCAAAATTTTCCTGACACTTCAGTGATATGAGAATCAGATAAAATATTCTGTAAAAGTTCATTTTGGTCCTTTGTATGTGACAATATTGAAGTGTGATGTTTGTCAGAAAAGCAAGTTATGGAGCAACTGAAGAAAGTGGTTTGCTCGCTTAATGAATCAAAAAGGCTCAGTTGTAATCATCTGGATACAGTGGTTGGTTTTAACTCTGTTTCAATTTATTAGTAGATTCTAGATATAGTTTAGTCACTAGGAATGCAGATAAAACCACCAGCAGATGGGCAACTGGAATGATGTTTTGACTATAACTGCTACTTTTGCCTTTGTTATAGTCAAAACATCTTTCCAAATATTAGTGTAACTAATTATTTCAGTTACGTATTTCCTATCTATGCAAAATCAGTGAATGAGATGCCTAGAAGATGAGATGTTCTTAGAAAAACTGAGTTAAATATTGAACAAGATGTATTTTCCCTGTGG
Organism: Crocidura indochinensis; assembly: GCA_004027635.1. Taxonomy (NCBI): domain Eukaryota; kingdom Metazoa; phylum Chordata; class Mammalia; order Eulipotyphla; family Soricidae; genus Crocidura; species Crocidura indochinensis. Next base: position 21,755 of record PVKC010006025.1, on the reverse strand, counting down.
GATTGTAAAGCCTTCTATATGGAATCCTTTTTCCTCTGCCAACTACAGAATTGTCTCCTGAAGTTTCCCTGAAAATACTGAATTCAAAATAAAAGAAAGTAGGGCCGGAGAGATAGCATGGAGGTAAGGCGTTTGCCTTGCATACAGAAGGAACGGTGGTTCGAATCCCACATCCCATATGGTTCCCCGAGCCTGCCAGGAGCGATTTCTGAGTGTAAAACCAGGAGTAACCCCTGAGCACTGCTGGGTGTAACCCAAAATAATAAATAATAAATAATAAAAAATAGAAAAAAAGAAAGAGAAAATAACACAGGCCAGAGTGGTGGCATTTGCCTTGTGCTTGGTGCATAGTCAGGAGTAACCCCAGAGCAGCATCGGGTGTAGCCCAAAAAACAAGAGAGAGAGAGAGAGAGAGAGAGAGAGAGAGAGAGAGAGAGTAGTGATAGGAGGAACGGAGTGATAGCACAGCCTTGCATGCGGCCAACACAGGACAGACCCGGGTTCTGGTTGTATAGTCTATATAATAAGCTTAAGGGCACTTCTCTTTCAAAGATTTGAAAAACATTTATGACAAAATTTAAACAAACAAAACTATTCAACAGCATAACTAAAGTAGTCACCAATGTGCCAGACCCACTGAAACCGCAACAGGTGAGTACCTATCAGTTTGTACATATAATTCTACTTAAGCGATTATGTGCATCTATGTAAATTGAATAGGCAAGCTACAAAATTCAGTTATATTCCTTAATTTTTATACCTTATAGTTTAAATCTTCAGAATTTAAATATGAAGACAGCTAATATAGTATACTTAGACTAATCTTTTGTCATGTTGAAAATTTCTGATTTTCCCCTTCCCCCTGAAAATTTCTTATTTTTACATGATTATATTATAAGCAAAATATACATTTTAGAGAAGAATGTGGAGAAAATATCAAGCTATGCTACTGTAAATCAGCATTTTGTTTTGTTTTTATTTGTTTTGAAACCACACTTAGTAGTGTTTAGAAGCTCCTCAAAGCCAATTGCTTGGGGTTGCTCCTCGTTGTTTCTCCAGGGATCTTGCAGTGCTGGGAATAGAACCCAGGCATCTCACATGCAAAGCATGCGCTTAGCCTATTGAGTTATCTTCCTGGTTCCTGTGATCAGTTCTTAATGTCTTGATTTCTTGAAATCTTTTCTAATTTTGAGAAGACATATCTCTGTATCCAATATATTAACCAAATCATATCAAGAGCACAGGAATAAGGCTTGAGGAAAATCCTTGTCTAATTAATATATATATATATATATACATCTGCCCCCCCCAATCTAAGACCACCAAAATATAGATTTATATACTTTAAAAAGTTTATAGGGATTGTTTTTAAGTCCAGATGCATAAGACTATTAATGATGGAAGGTAACATTTTCATCAAGTGCCCAACTAGAAAAAACAGCTTACATTTTATTTTCAAGCTCAAAATGCAAAGCAGGTCCTAGTGTATGGCCTAAGAAAGGGTGCTCTAATAATAAATACCAAAACAACTTTAACCAACCCACCTAAAAAGGAGAGTTTAAGAAAGACACTGAGTACTGGTGTTCATTCGGTTGGCCATCTCCCAAGAAACATAGAATGTTTGACCTTAAGAGCCGAGTGGGAGGATTTCATTGACAATGAAATCCTTGAGCTCGAGCTGTAGTCCAAAATACCATTTGCCTTTATTGAACAGAAAATATTTTACTTTAGCTGGTTGGATAATCTTCTTGAGTTACAACCTTGTTCCGGATAAAAGAGAAAAGATCATCTTTTTTTTGTTTGTTTTGTTTTGTTTTGTTTTGTTTTTGGGCCACACCCAGTGACGCTCAGGGGTACTCCTGGCTATTCGCTCAGAAGTCGCTCCTGGCAGGCACGGGGGACCATATGGGGAACCGGAGGATGGAACCTAGGTCCGTCCTAGGGTAGCACAGGCACCATACCTCCAGCGCCATCGCCCAACCCCAAGATCATCTTTTTTTAATTTGCACACAGGCTATGTAATTTACTTCATATTTTCTTTATCCCACAGTAGAAATTTAATTATATAAGCTGTTACATGCTAATTATTGAGCATGTTATTTCAACTAGATATGTTTTCTTAAAAATTCTGTATATATATATACATATATATATATATACTTATTTAAGACTCTTGCCCCTTTCTATGAAAACATTGTATTTTTGTGTATAAGGTATGAAAAATTATGATATCTAGTCTTGAAAATAGTAATTATCTCAGTTTGTATATGTTATGTCACAGACTTAAAAACCAGAAAAAGATCCAAAAACAAAAAAAATTAAAAGATAGTTATGATTGCTGTCCCCAAAAGTTCCCAATAAAAATAATACAGTATGGGGCCGGAGCAATGGCGCAGCAGTAGGGCATTTGCCTTGCAAGCGGCTGACCTATGGCCGACCGCGGTTCGCTCCCACGGTGCCTCACATGGTTCCCCAAGCCAGGAGCAATTTCTGAGCACATAGCCAGGAATAACCCTAGAGTATCATCAGATGTGGCCCAAAATTCCAAAAAAAAAAATAATAATGCAGTAGGCATTTGTACTCCAGGCCCAAGAATGCCAGCAACAAAGCAAAACAAGAAATGTACAGAGTATTGGGAGTGAAGGTGTTAGTGGTAATGTTATAATTATCTTTGTATATCCTAATTAAAATATATATAATAGAGTTTTATTAATTACTTTATCATAGGTTTAATTCAGTACATAAGTTGATGACAATCTGGATGAGTTTGGGGGAAGAAGCTTTAAAATAAGGATTTTTATTGTTGAGTACAGAGTTAGATAGGTTTTAAATGTTTTTAAAATCCAGAAATAGACATATTGCCTGATGATTAAAAATAGCCTAATTGACTGTTTTAACTCAAATTAAATGTATCTCTTTCTACATTTCTAAACTTTCCTTTCATTGAGATAACATTTAAAAAACAGTCACCATAATTGAACTTTCCACTTATAACTAGTTATTCTTTTAAGATTTTATTTATTTATTGTATTTTCTTGGTTTGGGGGGCCACACCAAACTTGCTCAGGGCTTAATCCTAGCTCTGTGCTCTGGAATTCATTCTGGCTTGGCTCAGGTGACCATTTGTATGCTAGGGGTTCAACCCAATTAAACACATACAAGGTTAGTGTCCTACCCACTGTACTCTGTGCTAACTCATCCCAATTTTTATTATTTTGCACTATCAGTTCTACATTACCTTTAGAAATCGCCTGGTGTAGGAATTTTTTTTAATTAAAAACAAATTCTTGGGGCCCGGGAGATAGCATGGAGGTAAGGCATTTGCCTTTCATGCAAAAGGTCATTGGTTCGAATCCCGGTGCCCCATATGGTCCCCCGTAACTGCCAGGAGCAATTTCTGAGCATGGAGCCAGAAGTAACCCCTGAGCACTGCCGGGTGTGACCCAAAAACCAAAAAAAAAAAACAAATTCTTGTCATATCTCATATTTAAGAATAGGATAGTCCTTTGAAATGACAAGATTTAATAGTCTTCAGTGGGAAAAACAATGTGACTCTAAAGAAAATACTACTTATGGGCCAGAGAGATAGCACAGTGATAGGGCATTTGCCTTGCATGCAGCAAACCCAGAACTGACAGTGGTTCGATTCCTGGCATTCCGTATGGTCCCCTGAGCCTGCCAGGAGCGATTTCTAAGCACAAAGCGAGGAGTAACCCCTGAGCGTGGTGTGACCCAAATAAGAAAAAAAAAAGAAAAAAGAAAAAACTACTTCAATTATTAATTTCATTTTATGTTGATTGTATGGGCATAGGTTAGCAGATATAAAGCTAAAGATAATCAAGATTCTGCCTTAACTAACATATAATAGTGGTAACATCTATTTATGCTATTGTTCTTCAAATAACATAGTTTTGTCAGTTTTTCTATGTGTATATATTATTCACATTCATACACTAAAATCTTCCAGCCTAACAGTTTGATTTCTGGTCTTCAAGGCTGACAAAAAATCTAAACCAACTAATAAAAGACTTGACAAGATTAAACATTTTATTTTCAGAGGAAAATTTCCCCACCAGGAAGCTTGTTTTAACGAGATCGCTGTGCATGTTGAATGGGTACGACATTTGCGACCATTAATCAAGTTTGGGCAAGCAATGCTAATACAGCTGACGGTTCTGCTCTTGAAAGAGGGCCGTGCTTTCTGTTGCATGCATTACACTGACCCTGTACTTTCTTTCCTTTTCTTTGTTTCCTGTGCCATGCTTGCTGTGTAGCAAATGGAATCTCTTGCAGTAAGTTAACTTTCTTTCATACTTTGTCCATTTAGGCATGGACCCATAACAAATCTTATTTTTACAGTTATGATTATATCTTTTAGCATGGTTTCCCTTTTTATTTCATTTTGTTTTATTTAGTAGACTGAGATATGCAATTTATCAGTAGCATTCTTAGCTGCCATCCTACCAAAGGAGAAACCTATATTGCTATGAACTCTCATACTATCAGTGAAATATTTTGAGTAACGATGAATATTATCTGACACTTTAAAAAGTCAAGAGTTTTTCATAGCTAGGTTTTACTTTAAATTTGGAAGGTAACATTAGATTGTTTTTTTAACATGAGTCAAAAGTTGTATCTGCAAGTCTCTACAGTTATCTTTTATAGAGATATTTTAAAGTTCCCATAGATTTTAATGATCATAAAAAAAATTTATTCAATCAACCAAAGGCCTAGATTGGGTTAATTCGTGAATATAGCTATTTCTTTAAACTTAGGTTGATTACCAGCCTTGAGAGTAAATCAATTGCAGTAGGATGGTTTTCTCTGCATGCCAGAGGGAATGTGCGAAAGAGCAAGCTTCAATCTGGCAGTCTTAGCACAAACATGACTAACTTCAAAATTCAGATCAAAATGTAGTCAGTATCAACAATAAGATATTCTTTCTAAAACTGAATTTAAATTTGTATCACTTCTCTCCTTAAGCTGATTTAAGGGAGCAATTTTAAGTTACCTCAGATGCTCCTACTTCTGTGCTGAGTTCTTTAAAAGAAAAGCCTTACTTATCCTTGTTTATTGAAAACTAATCTGTGAAGAGTTTCATTTCAGGCACTTTAACATAACTTCCAATGGTGGCTCTGAACCATAAAATTTGACATAGTGAAAACTATTCTTTACCTTTTACTGAACGACCTCTCCTCCCGAGGGGCCAAGCAGTTCTTAGAGTCAAATGGGAAAAGTTAGAAAGTCATTCTAATCATATAAAACTCAAAATGGTATGGTTGTTGGAGTTGGAATTATTCATAATTTGCTTTTCCTTTGTACACATGATTTAATAAAAATAGGTTACATTTCAAAGATAATTAATTACAGGGGGCCGGGCAGTGGCGCTGGAGGTAAGGTGCCTGCGCTAACCTAGGACGGACCGCAGTTCGATCCCCCGTTTCCCCATATGGTCCCCCATGCCTGCTAGGAGCGACTTCTGAGCGAATAGCCAGGAGTAACTCCTGAGCGTCACCGGGTGTGGCCCAAAAACCAAAAAACAAAAAAAAAAAAAAAATCAAAGATAATTACAGAGATTAAAGTCTATTTGGTATCAAAACTGTCATTTTTTTCAATTGAAGTCCTTTATGTTTATATCATCTATCCTCTTTATATGCCATTTTATATCTCTAATTCATCAAGTGTGTATTGAGCACTGACTAGGAGCCATATCAGTAAAGCAGGTACAGAATTGCAGAAGACATTGTGTTTACATAAATCTTAGATTAATGATTTGCACCCTAAAGAGCAACCAGAATTGTCACACAGAGCATGGAACAAGTGTCTGCTGAAGTTATATGCCTGAAGAGTAGAATAATTTTATGTTTAACTTTCAGACACACTTTTGTTATTCTTGAAGGATTTTTAGGGAGGCGCTCAGAATTGAACCGAGGGCTTCGAACATAGGGGGCTGCAGACGCTTTTCTACTGAGCTACATCCCCAACCCTTTAACCATACTTCTTTTTTTTTTAATAAATCTTTATTTAAGCACCATGATTACAAGCATGTTTGTAGTTGGGTTTCTGTCATAAACAGAATACCCCCTTCACCAACGCAAGCATACTTCTAATAAAAAGAAAATCTTAGCTTTTAAAATCAAAACCAGAGGCTGGTCCGAATGCAGTGGTGTTTACAATTAATTGATCACAGCCAGTTACAGATTTCTTTGTTCCTTCTCCACTCCCACTGTTTCACTTGACTAGCCTAAAAAAGAAAATCAGAACCAGATCTTAATTAAATTAACTCAAGAGTTAACAGCAATTTCACTGGAAATATTATAGAATATTGGCAGTTCATTTGGTCTCTTTATAGCTACTACTGCAATCTAGTTAGTACTTCCAAGAGCTATTTTATTCCAGAGTATATGGTCAATTTTACAATGACAGTGACTGAATTTTGTTCTTCCTGGTTTATCTGAAATTATAGCAGTTAGTGAAATTTCTTTCTTGATTGTAAAAGAAATGTGTTTGTCACCACCAAGATTTCACTTGTTTTTACAAGGATCATCCTAATAACTTTCTTCCCATGCCAATTTTCTCCTTAGCAATTGGAACTGTGTCAGAGATTATATAAACTACACTTCCAGCTGCTTCTGCTTTTTCAGTCCTACTGTAAGCTCATCGGCCAGGTGCATGAAGTCAGCTCTATGCCAGAGGTGAGCCTACAAATCTTCCGCCCTAAATTCTGCAATTATTCTCTTTGCTTTTGTCCCTTTGTAGTTGTCCAAGTCACTTGATTCCCACATAATTATTTTGCTCAAAAGCAAGTTTTAAATTTGTCCTGTATTAATTTCTAGTCTCATTTGGTACTTCCAGAACTAGAGTGAGAAAAGGCCTATGCCTTTGCACATTTGAGAATGACCTTGAGAAGTGTGCATGCCCTTAAATGCTATTCTTTCAGGTCTCACTCACCTCATCCTCATCCTGGACCTGTGTCTGGGCACCATATTTGAAAAAAACTTCTCATGTTATGGTTTTGCTTTCTTCACATTTTGTGTGTGCCTTATATTGAAATGTATAGATGGCACTTGGTTCACTTTCATTCCCTTGCTCTGCTTATTTAATATTCTTTAAACATAAAACAACTTAAGCCTATTGTTTTCTAGTGAACCAAAACTTTTCTAGAAGTGAGTGAATACTACTGCATTGAAGAGAGTGAAAAAGTGATGGGATGTACAGGATATTAGGGAGGTGCAGAGGATGAAGTACCTAATTCCTCAGGAAGCAAGTGTCTGAAAACTTTTTGGAGGAAAGTTTCTGCATTAAAATTTCAAAATTTATTTAGGCACACTGATTTACAATACTATGAATATTAATGTTTCATATTAAATACAATGTCTTTGTACCAGCATCCCTCATCACCAATCTCTCTAGTATTTCTTTCACATGCAGTCTACCTGGGTTCAATTCCTGGCACCACATTAAGTACCCTAAGCACAGTCCATTATAAGCCCTGAACAGCACTGGGAGTGACCCCCCAAAAAATGCAAATGACTGCAGGGTGAGGAGAAGTCCCATATCTGATTCTGTGCTCAGGGATCACTCCTGATGGTGCTAAGTAACCCTTATGCAGTGCCAGAGATTAAACTAGGTTAGCAGTATACAGGCAAGTGCCCTATCCACTGAACTAACTAATACACATCCCTATGATTTTAAGAATATTTTCCATTGCCAACTCCAAAGAAGGTATGATTTAGGCATCTTATTTTATCATGAGCTCTTCATCTTCAGTTTTCCACCATACAATCATAAATTACTAAATAAAAGAGAAGACAGTAGTTAATATTTTTCAACTGGTCCAAAGTTATTTCTCTGCCCTCCCCCCTTCATCTTTATGCCACACGTAGCAATCTATGAGCTTACTACTGACTCTGCACTCAGGAATCACCATATGTGGTTCCAAGAGTTGAAGCCAGGCCAGCTCATGCAATGTAAACTCCCTACCCTACTATAGCTCTGGCCCCTCTTTTTAATCTTGTGGCAGGTATTTAACAAGAGTATATCTTCAATAAAAATTTAAAAAAGAAAACATATAAATGCAATTCACATGGCATTTTTCCATACCAAAAATTTGCCTTAGTAAATTATGAGATATATATCATAGGTATATGTGCATGTTATGTCACTATTTTTAATCGAGTTAATTTGTCATTGATTAAGATAAGTGTAGAATACTACACAAAGTACCCAAGACATACCTGGCTTTAGGAGAATTCTCTTTCCTAGTCAAGATACTGAAATGTCTTATTTAAGATTACTTCAGAAAAATTTCAACTAGTTCTGTAGTTGGGAGTTGTATTTTAGCAGAATCTGGGTGTGAATATAAGTTAGTTGTCCTAGGGCCTTCTGCTCTATCACTTATACACTTAATTTGGGAATGAAGAAGAAAACTGAGTACATGGGTTGAAGAAGATTGACACTGGTGCTGGGATTGGTGTTGGAACTTTATATACCTGAAACTTAACTATGAATAACCTTATAAATCACAATTCCTTGATTTTTAATTTGTTTTAAAATAATATCTTTGGGGCCAAAGAGATAGCATGGAGGTAGGGCATTTGCCTTACATGCAGGAGGACAGTGGTTTGAATCCCGGCATTCCATCTGGTCCCCTGAGCCTGCCAGGAGCGATTTCTGAGCATAGTGTGCTGCAGAGGGTGACCCATAAAACAAACAAAAAATAATAATATCTTTGTTTAAGACCGTGATTACAAACATGTTTGTAGTTGGGTTTCAGTTATATAAAGAATAAACCACCTTTCCAAAGGAAACAGGCACCATCTAGTTGCATGGCAGTGAAAAAAATCCTTGAATTTCATACCAGTTACCTAAAATGTTCTTGAGATCAGTTTGCAATATTTTTCTCTTTCATAGTAAATTTTAGAGATGCTAAGAAATTATAGGAATTATTCTCATTAAACTCTGGATCTTTATTCGTTTCTGTTTTGTGAATTTACCTAGCAGTATGACTCAGAAGTCATTCCCTTTGGTACTCAGGGGATGATGTGGTACTCAGAAATAAAATAAAGCATCCTACATGCAAAGATGCTCTCAGTGCTTTGATTCTATCTCCACTGGAACTTTAATGCCTTGAATGTATTTTTTTCTAAGAAATATTTTCCCTCAGTAACATCAATAATAACATTACATTGAAATTGTCATCTTCTTTCATAGAATTATGCCTTGAATATTTTCTCATGGCAAAAGATTGAAAATATGTACATGTATCCTAATATACATTCAGACATGGAAAATATGCATGATTATATGATTTGAGAAAGTATTGCTGAGCCTATACCATGAAATCTTTTCATTTGTCAGACATTAATTGATTATCAAGGTATTTAACTTGTACGTCACTAGATCTTCATCACCAAGTTCACATCATCGATTTTTTTTACCAAAACTATCTAAGCCTATTAAGTCTAGTAAAAAATGATTTTTTTAACAGCTGCTCAATATGTCAAGGGAGCTGAGTGACTTAAAGAAAAATCTGAAGGAGGCCACAGCAGCGATTGCAGCAGACCCACTTTACATAGAGGGAGCATGGTCCGAGCCCACCTTCACATCCACTGAGGCAGCCATCCAATCTATGCTGGAGTGCTTGAAGAACAATGAACTCAGCAAAGCTTTACGGCAAATCAGGGAGTGCAGGTAACTATCATTTCTTGTAGCAGTGGTGAAAAGAAATACGTGCTTCTCAGTCACTTAGTCTCTGCTCTATTAAAATCACTATAAAACGAGCATCTATAATTGTTGAATGATGTGGAGAGATACTTTATATTGCAATAGTAAGACTCACTTTGTCTTGATTTATTTAGAAATCGGTTACACATGTAAATTCATAAGCAATACAATGTAATTTTATTTTTTAGTATTATATTTGTGATTTTTTTAAACTTACTGTTTTAGTTTCATATTGGTATCAAAAATTAGTGTATGATGTCAAAATAGGACTAGAGAGATAGAACAGCAGGTAGGGTTTTTGACTTGCGTTCACCAACCTGGGTTTGAGCCCAGATATCCCATTTGGTCCCTTTTGCTCTGCCAGGAGTAATTCTTTAGCACAAAGCCAGGAGTAACTCCTGAGCACCTCCAGATGTGGTGCAAAAACAAACAAAAAGTCAAAAATAAATTTAAAAAAACCAGTTGAATCTAACTCAAATTTGTTCAATTAAATTAAGTTACTAAAATATTATGAATCTTTGACTCCTTATCTTAGAAAAATACGCTAACGTACTTCCTTTACATTTTAAAAGAAAAAGATAGAAGGAACATAAAATTTTTTTTTTTTGGTTTTTGGTTTTTGGGTCACACCCAGCAGCACTCAGGGGTTACTCCTGGCTCTATGCTCAGAAATCGCCCCTGGCAGGCTCGGAGGAACCATATACGATGCCGGGATTCAAACCACCGTCCTCCTGCATGCAAGGCAAACACTTTACCTCCATGTTATCTCTCCGGCCCCATAAAACATTTTCTATACCTTCTCAGAGCTTGACTGAGAAATGTCAGTGTTTATAACTTAGATATTCAAAGTATTGGTGCTACTTCTGCATACTTTCAGAGTGTCCAGAAAAAGTTAAGACACTTCAAAGTATACCTAACTTAATCTGAAAGCTATTATTTTACTGTATCATTTTTTCGTTTCCTTGTACTCTACACTTTGATAATAAATATTATCATGTTCATTGGAGTCAGAATGCTATAGTAAATTTAAGAATGATTTAAGGGGCCAGAATAGTGGCACAAGCTGTAGGGCAATATCCTTGCATGCACTAACCTAGGACGGGCCGCAGTTTGGTCCCCCAATGCTCCATATGGTACCCCAAACCAGGAGCGATTTCTGAGCGCATAGCCAGGAGTAACCCCTGAGAAGCACTGGGTGTGGCTCAAACCCCCCCCAAAAGAATGATTTTTTTTTTTGGTTTGTGGGTCACACCCAGCAGCTATCAGGGGTTCCTTCTGGCTCTACGCTCAGAAAAGAAATCACTCCTGGCAGGCTCGGGGGACCATATGGGATGCTGGGATTCAAACCACCGTCCTTCTGAATGCAAGGCAAATGTCTTACCTCCATGCTATCTTTCCAACCCCAATTAAAAATGCTTTTTTGGGGGGCCCGGGAGATAGCATGGAGGTAAGGCATTTGCCTTTCATGCAAAAGGTCATCGTTTCAAATCCCGGTGCCCCATATGGACCCCCGTGCCTGCCAGGAGCAATTTCTGAGCATGGAGCCAGGAGTAACCCCTGAGCACTGCCGGGTGTGACCCAAAAACCACAAAAAATAATGCTTTTTTGGGGGGAGAGGGGAGAAGATTTAAGATTATCAACTTTCCTGATATTTTTATAAGTCAGGTTATTTTTTATCAAAGTCAATAATACCCAGTCCTCAAATCATAGTAATTTTGGCACAACTCTGAATATACTAAAAGCCACTGAATTATATATAAATATATATGCCTATATATATTGAATGGGTATATTGTATAATATGTGAATTATCTAAAAAATGCCTATTTAAATTATCTAGGGGCTAGAGTGATAGTGCAGTGGATAGAAAGCTTGCCTTGCAACTGACCAACTTGGATTCAATCCCCATAGGGTTTCCTGAGCCCTATGAAGAGTAATAATGGAGCACAGAGCCCGGAGTAAACCCTAGGCAGTGCAGGTGTATTAAAAAAAGTCAAATGATTTCTTATAGTCTACACTAACAGACTCAGAACCTCTCAACTTTAAAAACTCTTTGTGTGCCTCAAATCTGTGTTGTTCTTTTGTTTTTGACTGCAGAAGTCTGTGGCCCAATGACATCTTTGGAAGCAGTTCTGATGATGAGGTCCAGACACTACTGAATATTTATTTCCGTCATCAAACTCTTGGACAAACTGGTACTTACGCACTAGTGGGGTCAAATCAGAGCCTGACTGAAATCTGCACCAAGTTGATGGAGCTGAACATGGAGATCCGGGACATGATTCGTAGGGCCCAGAGTTACAGAGTCCTCACTGCTTTTCTTCCAGACTCCAGTGTTTCCGGCACTAGTCTCTGACAGGAGCCTCCCATCCCCCATGGCTTCCAAGTTGGGGGTGCTGCCATGCTGGGGTGATGTCATTCAGTGTCTTGTCAGCCTTCAGAAGGCTTGGTCAGACTGTTCTCCCTCTTGTCACCTGTCGGACTTTTCCTAAAAAGGATGAGAGGATTTCCAACGCGTAGCAATACTCTAAGAACTAAGGTAGTATAGAACATTCAGGAAACGAGACTTCATTCGTCATGCTGTGTGGCACATTTTGTTATTATACTGGGCAAATGCAACTCACTACTGAAGTGACTCCTATTGCATACCAAAGCCAACTACACTGAACAATACCTTCCTCTCTAGAAACAATTTTAGATTGGCAAAAGTGCAATGTTTTCACTTAAAAAATATTTTATATTCTAAAACTTGTACATTCTTCTCTATCTACCTTTGTTTTCCTTTTATCTTTTCCTTTTTGTTTTTTTATTTTCTTTTCTTATATTTTTTCTTTTTGGTGGGCTGAGGAATAGACAGGCCGAATGAAGCCAGCCACTGGAAACTGTAAGACAGTCTAAAGCTGACAGCCTGTATATGTGAAAAGGGAATTATAAATGGACAATTTAATGTACACTGTAGTTTGAATATAGTTGCTATAACTGGAGCTGCTACAAAGTAACTTTCTTATGTTGCCAGGCTACTGTTTCTGAAAATTCTGGATCTCTTTGCAGGGGTCTGTGATGAGGACTCTAGCACCAAAGTGGTCCAGATAGACTTTTTTAAAAGGATTTTGGCTGCTTTTTACTAGAATGTTGCTTTTATGAGCATATTTATACTACCGAAGGATGACTGTTAGTTTTAACCAATTTTGCCATTTTGTAGAAAAAAGTCAAAGACATTCATGTAATAAATTTTAGTTCTTCACCTGTTGGGCATGCATATTTTAATACTTCACTTGGGTAGCAGGAAGCTGAATCATAAAAGTAAAATATGAATTGTCACTTTGCTAAGAAATGTCATATTTTATTTGTAACATATGTATAGGGCCATCTTACATTTTCTCCTTAAACTTAATGCTGTCAAGTGTTAGATGTGTGCATGAAACCTTTTGCACATCAAAAACATATTCTAAATTTATCTATGTAACTTATTCACTCTGTAAATACACTTAAAGTTTTTGTGATGTAATATTATTGGCTGATGTTCTGTTCAGAACTTCCTTTAGACTAAAAAAAAATACAAAATACATATTGACCATGGATATTATTTCTGTTTAATGAAGATGTTTGTCTTTGATACACATTGGTTATGCCTGCAGGTTGCCATAGTGACAACCTCTAGACTTTATCTGTATCTGTGAACTCCACCCATTGGGGTTATGTGGCCTCCTAGCTTGAGCCACAAGAGATGTCCACAACCTCTCTTTAAGTTTTCACCACCAAATAAACAACTCAAGCCAACAAATCATAGATGAAAGCTCTAGTTGTCCATAGAATAATTGGCAATAGTGCAGTGGTTTCATTAAAAACATTGTGGAATGTCTTCAAATTATGAGCATTTTTTTTTTTTGGTTTTTGGGTCACACCCGGCAGTGCTCAGGGGTTACTCCTGGCTCCATGCTCAGAAATTGCTCCTGGCAGGCACGGGGGACCATATGGGGCACCAGGATTTGAACCGATGACCTTTTTGCATGAAAGGCAACCGCCTTACCTCCATGCTATCTCCTGGGCCCCGTCTTCAAATTATGACTTACATTTTTGAACTGGACTCTGCAGAGAAAAGTTGTAATGCCATCAACCAACTACATCACACACCGTCTTATCTACATCCCATTCAAAAATCAGAGACAAAGCAATCTCATTTCTATTCACTTCCAACTCATTTATTTCAACAACAACATATATATGTGTGTGTGTGTGTATATATATATATATATATATATATATATATAATTTGCCTTCTAGCACACAAAAGCTAAATCTCAAGCTTTAATTTTCTCAAATATTCTGCAATAGGAAATCAATTCAGGACTTTTTTAATGTCACCATGGATACAACTGTTAACTGATTTTAACTGAATTAACTTGGGGATATTGATATAAACAAACACTCTTCTGATTATTTCTTTTTGTGTTTTGTTTTGGGCCACACCTGGTGACGCTCAGGGGTTACTCCTGGCTATGAGCTCAGAAATCGCTCCTGGCTTGGGGACCATATGGAACTAAAGACCGTCCTGGGTCAGCCACATGCAAGGCAAACGCCTCACCACTGCACTATCACTCCTGCCCCTTCTGATTATTTCTTTTTTGTACTTGCCGGTAAAATAATTTGACATGATTGTGGAAGACAACTGAATTACTATTTCTGAAAAGTATCCTCCCCCCAAAAAAAGCATATTTCTGTAATTATGTGTGATTACTACAACAGCCAAGCCACAGTAGCAAAGTCTAGGCTTGGCTGACTTTTCTATATGCCCTCTAATAGGGAGATTTCAATCACTATTATAATCTATTATCATAGAAAGGAGGCAGGAATTTTTTTACCTTAATTTTATAAAATATCTTGGTGAATGTGAAAGATTTCTTTATTGAATAGAGTTAGGGAGAGGAGAACATTAAAGCTACAGCCTTAATTACAGCTAAGCCCAGTAACAACTCTTGATTACCAATCAATTGTACTGTCTTTTTTTCACTTTCACAGGGACACAGAGTAAAGAGTAAAGCTAACTAACTCTCTCAAAAGAAAGAGAGTAATGATGTAAAAGATGCTCCCATGATAACACAATTGCCTCTTTGTATACTTAGTGCTTTCCAGCACCAAAATAGAATGTACCTTTTGTTCACTGGAATAACAGAGCAACTCAGATAGGTGCATAGTAACAGACATAACCTGATGAAAATTAATCTCTGAGGAGAGTGTCTTAGGAAAGGCAGCATGCATTTTAGAAGCATTTCAATGGATTACTCCAACCAACAGGTGAGAACATTAAGTGAATGTATTCATGCACTTATGAAATGAAGGCTTCATTTAGCTGGTCTTATGGCTCTACTGACTCCAACAAATCTGGACAAATAATGATTTTTTTTAAAACAAATTGGTGGATTATAGAATAAACAGTTACCTCTAGTCTGTTTAAATCTGCTAGTTGAAGAATTTAACAGTGTCCACAGTGAATTTTACATATCCTAATTATATCTCAATAAAAACTTGCTTAAATTTTGGCTATATTTAGGATTAATACCTGAAAAACTTATATTGAACTGTTCCTTTTTTCCTTTGTTTAAACATAGATTGCTTATGCCTTGCCATGAGACAATTTCAAGGTATATTGCAGTCAAAATAGGTTATGTCCTATTTTAAAAGTGTTTATATTTTTACTGGGAGAATTTATATTTGCCTATACAAAATGATTTTCAATGTCATAAAAAACAACTAGGGATAAAGAACAACAGAGATATCTATGTAATTCTAGAAAGGGGTAAAAGGAGTTTTTCTGATAGTGGTATCTAAGCAGAAGTCTGAATAAAGTAAAAAATGAGCATTCCAGACAAGGAAAAGAACAATGATCCAAATTAAATGAGTGGGTGAAGAGGAAAGATGTCAGAGAGAGGAACAGAAAGGGTTGTAGAAACCAAGAAGAAACTGAGAAACTGGAAATAACTTGAATACATGTTCAAGAGAGTAGATCCATAGTTTTCTTTGATCCATGTCTTAAAAGGACTGCTTTTTCAGAGAGATAACTGAATAAACTGGAGTGTGTGCTTTGCATGTAGAAAACCTATAATTAGTCCCTGACTTGTATGATCCCTAAGTACTGCCTGGAATGACCTCCAACCATAAAACTGAGAGTAGCCTTTGAGCAACCTGGAGTGTGTCCCCCAAAGAAACGTACTACAAGGACTACTCTAGAAGGAAATGGTGGTGATGATATATCATATTACAAATAGACTTCCTAATCACTCTAGAACTGATGACGTAAGTGGGCTTTTCTAGAGATATTTCAAAGGTAGAGCTTGGGTATTTGAGGACACAAAGAATGAGAAAGACACCAAATTTGGACCAAACCAACTGAAAGAATGGTACTGTCATTTACTGAGAGGAGGAAGTCACGTCTGAGTAGAAGAAATGAGCATTTAGAGCTTTGTTGAGAAGGCTAGCCTAAAGACAGGTGGTACTTAAAGTCCTTGAGGAAAATATTAGAAATCCCATTAGGATCCCACCCAGTTAGGATCAAGATTCTTCATAATTGTTAAGGAGGGCTGAAGGTACAGTGAGTTGGATTCTTGTCTTGCATATGGCCAACTGGGGTCTATCTTCAGCACCACAGGTGTTCCCCCAGACACTACTAGGAGTGATCCTTGAGTGCAGAACCAGGATTAAGGCCTGAACATAGCCAGGTATGATTATGATGATGATGGTGATGATGATGATAAAGTTGTGGAATACAGTGAGTATGAAGCCTTAGTTGTCAATAAAGTCTTGTGAGAATATTAAAACACCAATTCCCAGGTTCCAGCTCTATGGAAATAAATTAAATTGGTTTGTAAAGTGCTTCAACACTTTAAAGTTCAACAACTTTAAAGTTCTCCCAAGTGACGTTAATCTCTACCAAGAGTGAAGGACTAGGGATTTTCAGACCTGGTGATTCTTAAAAAGAATCACCCAAGGATGACAGAAAAGAAGATTTCTTTGGTCAAATCTAGAGCAGGGATCACCAAATTAATTATCACTGAAGTAACTAACTCACTTTGAGAAATAATGGACCCAGAAATTTATTCTTCTGAAAAAGCACAATACCAATCTTTTAATGTTTGCATAGTGATTCAACCCCAAAATTGCTATTGATTTGTTACTTTGGAGTTGAGGTGACAGGAAGTGTGAGACTAGAATTCATTGCAGTCCAGTTATAGATCAATTTCCTGGCAGATGCTTCCTTCTCTGTCACCATCTCCTCTATACCTAGACCCTGATACTAACTCTAGCTCTCATGCCATCCAGCTGTACCAAATATCTTACCTCATGCCATCTCCATCACCCTTAATGGTACTGTGAACCTTGTCTCCATGTTAGAATCATCAGAGAAACTTTCAAAATACGCTGAGGTCCATATTCCGTATCAGATTCCCAAAATCAAATCCTGAGAATGGAATTACATGAGCAATTGATAAAGTTCATCCTATAGTTATAGCTTTGAATTACTGAAAATTGCAAATCTAGGGGCCAGAAAAATAGTATGCAAGTAAGGAAGTTTGCCTTTCATGCAGCCAACTGGGGTTAGATCTTTGGCATTCCATGTGGTTCCCCAAGCACTGACAGGAGTAATTCCTGAGTGCAGAGCTTGTCAGGTGTAGCTCAAAGAAGGGGAAAAAGCACTGATCATAAAACCTCCTTCATATACCCAATCTTCACTGAACAACTTTCTCTTTACTTCTTCTAAACTCTAACTTCTATCAATTCCAGGAACTGCAAAATATTCTCTGGATTACTGACAAAAAAATCTTTTCCTTTCATTTTTAACTTTCTCACCTCTAGGGTGTCTTGACTCTTCTTAATTGCTGTGGCCATTCACCAATTTACACAAAACACATCAAAACTGATAAATACATCAACTACAATCTCAGATTTCACCATCCCACTCAGGAATTTTCCAGATTTTTTCTCTGTCCCCAAATTAATTTTCTTTTATTATGAAGAACCAGCTGTAAACCTCGGTATTTTTTCTACTGTTTGTTACCTAGATTCTCTCTTCTGAATAAATTCATCCAAACTGATTAAAACTAAGATTCACTCTGCAGAACTGCTGACATAGAACACAACTGCAACTAACATAGCAATAAATCTCAAATGAAAATGCCAAATTCCCAATACCCAAGATAGTTGTTTCATGCACTTACCTTCCTACCCACCACAGCTAATTACCTTGATCTAAAATTATGACCTAAATGAACCAAATTTGCCTCATCTTCACCCTCCAAACTATAAACTTATCTATATCTATCTAACCCCATGTTCTAAGGTGTTTCTTTTACACCAAAATGGATGCACTCTACGCATTCCCCTTCTCTCTTTACAAAAGCTTTGCTCTTTGCAAGCATCTTATCCCTTTTCTGGGTCAAAAGTCTCTCTACTGAATAAGTCCCAATATACAAATTTACCAGTAACTCCTTTATCCAAACTCCCTTGTAGTTATCACCATTTTTTTCTGCTGTTTAAAGCCAACATTTTCTGGAAAGCATTCTCTTCATCATCTTCTATTCCCTACATGCCACTGAAATTTCTTTTCAAAATCAAACCTGTGCCCAATGAACAAATAGAACTTCATCTTTTGCACAGGAGTTATGACTCTATGAGTCATTCTATCCTTCTCAAAATACTGCCCTACTGCCAGAAATAATCCCTGAGTGTAGAACTAGGAGTAAGCCCTGAGCAGTGATGGGTACATCCAGAAACAAAACACTATATTTGCTTTCATAAAACTAGCCTCTTCTTATCCCTCATGACCACTTTTTATTGGGGAAGAGGATGAGTCCAGAGGGTTGAAGACCATACCCAACAGTGCTCATGCTTAGTGGATTCATGCTTAGTGATCACTCCTGGATGGCTAAGAACAAAGCCTACACCCTGCAATGGTGGGGAGGTAGGACCTTATGCAGTGTCAGAGATCTAAGCACTTTAACTCTTGCATTATACTTCTGGTACATGCTACTCTTTTACATATACTTCAGCTATTGTTAATCAATTTGGTCAAGTTACCAGTAACATTGATACTATCTGGGAGCTTATTAGATGTGTAGAGTCCCAGAGCACAGGGCTCCTAAATGAGAATCAAGATCACCAGATAAATCCTGGAATGATAGTTCTAGAATCATTGCTGTAAATGTTGGTATACTCCTGACCAATATGCTATAATATCTTCCCTCCTAAATAATCCAAAAGAAGCAGGGTTGTCATCAATGGTTTTTCTCTACAAATCTTTCTCTTTAGCCCAACTCTCCGCAATTCAAGAGTCATGTATTCATTGGTTTTTAAAATCTCTCCTCTTGGAAGTCTCACATTTCAATTTTTATGTATTGGAAACAAAATTCGCTAAAATATTACTGGGATTTAGTCTGGTATTCTTTTTTTTTTTTTTTTTTTTTTGGTTTTCGGGTCACACCCGGCAGTGCTCAGGGGTTACTCCTGGCTCCATGCTCAGAAATTGCTCCAGGCGGCACGGGGGACCATATGGGACACCGGGATTCAAACCAATGACCTTTTGCATGAAAGGCAAACGCCTTACCTCCATGCTATCTCCCGGGCCCAAAAAAAAAATTTTTTTTTTTTGGTTTTTGGGTCACACCCGGCAGTGCTCAGGG
The DNA here is from genome assembly GCA_004027635.1 of Crocidura indochinensis. Lineage (NCBI taxonomy): Eukaryota > Metazoa > Chordata > Mammalia > Eulipotyphla > Soricidae > Crocidura > Crocidura indochinensis. The sequence goes on along the minus strand of PVKC010006025.1, from coordinate 2,355 downwards.
GTTACTCCTGACTCCCATGCTCAGAAATTGCTCCTGGCAGGCACGGGGAACCATATGGGGCACCGGGATTTGAACCGATGACCTTTTTGCATGAAATGCAAACGCCTTACCTCCATGCTATCTCCCGGGCCCCTTAGTCTGGTATTCTTATATATAATAAAGGCCAGGTACTATGTGAAGGTTCAGTAAATTTAGTTGCTTTCTGTTGTTGTTTTGGTTTTTTTAGGTCATACCCAGCAGAAGTCAGAGTTACTACTGGCTCTAGGCACAGAAATCACTCTGGTAGGCTTGGGAGACCACATGGGATGCTGGGATTCAAACCACCATCCTTCTGCATGCAAGGCAAACTACTTACCTCCATTCTATCTCTCTGGCCCCAATTTAGTTGTTTTTATGGTGAGATTTAGTTTGGTGCATGTGGCCTTTTAGTCCTCATATTATAGAGATATAATACCACTGTATTATCCCCTTTTACAGGTGAGAAATAAAAACATAACAAGTAATTTCCCCACAATCACATTTCTTTTTGTTTTGCTTTGCTTTGTTTTGGGGTCACACCTGGCAGTGCTCAGGGGTTACTCCTGGCTCTATGCTCAGATATTGCTCTTGGCAGGCTCAGGGGATTATATGGGATGCTGGGATTCGAACCACCATCCTTCTATATGCAAGGCAAGTGCTTTACCTCCATGCCATCTCCCCGGCCCCACAATCACATTTCTAAAGTACCAATAACTCTAAAATAAACTTAGGTGATCTCATTCAAGAACATTCCACCTACCCATTAGCTCAAAGCAGAATCTAAAAGTCAGTATTGATCTGGAGCAATAGCACAGAGGGTAGGGCATTTACCTTGCATACAGCTGATCTGTGTGCAATATTCAATATTTCTATGATCCTGCCAGAAGTAATTTCTGAGCATAGTCAGGAGTAACTCCGGAGTTTCACTGGGTGTGGCCCAAACACAAACAAAAGACTCATTAAAATAATCGTTTTCTTCTCCAACATCCACTTCATACCTATGCCTCCTTTTATTTCCAAACATGATCTTAAAGCCATGTAATTCTCTCCATTTTCATGGTCACCAGCACTGTTTATTTATTTGGTCATTTATTTGGCTTGTGTGTTCATTAACTTAATTATTTTTGCCTCCAGTTCTTCCTAGACTTTTCTCTAATGATTTTTAAATTTAGTTTTTGGGCCACACCCAACCGTGTTCAGAGGTTATTTCTGGCTCTACACTCAGAAACTACTCAGAAGTGCTTGAATGACCCTATAGGATACTGAGGTTCAAACCTGCAGGGAAAGCAACCTACCCCTTGACTGTCTCTCCAACCCTCTAATAATTATTTTTAAAAAAGACTCTGATGTTTGTTAAAACTCTTTTATGGGCTGCTATGTTTCTTAGCTATGGCCAAACGCCCTTCATGGCCAAGGTCCTTTCTTTTAAGTCTGTGCCCCATGTTGACCTCACGATATTCCTGTGACATTCTGAGGACCCACCATATTAGTCTCCCCCTCATCCATGTCCAATTTCTATGTCATCTCTTCTCAACCACCCTATCTAAAAGTCTTATCATAGCACCATTTATTTCTTAGTTCTTAAACATCTAAATTTGAGAGAAATGTAAATGTAATTAAATATATGAAGTATGGAGTATACCCTAGTCTATCTGTTTGATAAGCATCAATTACCTCTGCATTTCCTCTCTTTACTTTTGTTTCTAGAAGATGCATGAATGTGGGAAGGGATTTGATGTGTTGTACTCATATTCAAACTGAGAACCTCACACAGGTATAAGCTCTTACCTCTAACAACATACTTGGCCTCAGCTCTCTTCATAGTTTAAGAAGGAATATTGTATTTATTTTACAGCTATTATGATGAGTTATAGCAATACCTAGCAAGAACTGAGTGTTCTTTAAGCATTTGCTATAATTATATATTCTTGAAAGCAAAGATCTTAACTCTGGATCATCTCTGTAGTCCCAGAACTTCAAACGTACAAGTGTTTGTCAAATGAATGAACATTCTTCTTCACATTTCCTTTTATGTGACACCACCTATGAATTTCCAGTCGTACTTTCATGGCCTATTTTACATGCATTTATTACTTTCTGTTTACATTGTACACTTGTTATACAAACTACAAAAATACAAAAGTCTAATTTATTTTACAATAACAGGTCAGAGGTTAAGTTGCAAAAGAGGAGAACTATACAGTAGTTACCAGATTAAGTTTGGGTACAAGGCATACCACCTACTGCCAATCATATGCCATTTTTAAAGCTGAAAATATTGCCACAGGAGAATCTCTTGTCTTTGCATCGACCACACAGTTCTTGTCTATGAGGTCT
>PVKC010006024.1:0-31964 GCA_004027635.1 Crocidura indochinensis | reverse complement strand
TAAGAGTTCCTTTCTCTCCACATCCCCGCCAGCACTGATTATTCTCATTCTTTGAGATGTGGGCCAATCTCTGTGGTGTGAGGTGGTATCTCATCGTTGTTTTGATTTGCATCTCCCTGATGATTAGTGACGAGGAGCATTTTTTCATGTGCCTTTTGGCCATTTGTATTTCTTTTTTATCAAAGTGTCTGTTCATTTCAAACTAGTAAAATTCTTATTTAGTTACATACCACAAATATTTATTGAGTGTCTATTATATGAGAGGCATTCCTTTAAGTAAATACAGAAATAAAGGAAATAAAGGACACACGTTTTTATAAATATGCTTTTGCGGAGTTTTAGTATAAAAGGAAAGGAGAACAGTAGGGTTAGTAGTTAGAGGTTATGAGATACAGGGAATTTATTTTAAGAGAATGAGAATAACAATTTTTTGGCTGTTGTTAAGAATAGCATATTCTGGGGCCAGAGAGATAGCATGGAGGTAAGGTGTTTGCCTTTCATGCAGAAGGTCATTGGTTCGAATCCCGGCATCCCACATGGTCCCCCGAGAGTGCCAGGGGCGATTTCTGAGCTCAGAGCCAGGAGTAACCCCTGAGCGCTGCCGAGTATGACCCCCAAAAAACAAAAACAAAACAAAAAAGAATAACATATTCTAAATTCTGTTGATGTAATTGCATTTGGACTTGGACACACCCCTTGGATACCCCAGTATAATGAAAATTTAACCTGGACACGCACCCCTGGACATGCCTTGGGCATGCCCCCTTGTCATGCCTGGTGTAAAAGGAAAACTTGAACCGTTGGGAGATGAACAGGATAGTGACCACAGCAGCGTCTGCTGTGGAATAAAGCATTGGTGAGATGCTGCCTGCTTTGTATCTATCCCTTTATCTCTTTCTATTGAACCTCGGACTATGGGCCTCCCCCAGCCAACTCTGGCTGGTGAATTTTCATCTCTCTCTCCCTCCCTCTCTCTCTCTCTCTGCAACCCCCAGGAGGCAACAGCAGACCTCATACTCCAGGTGTAATAATAAAAGGACACTTGACTTCTCTTTCTATTCATCCCTGGTGGATGGCCACTACAAGCTGGCATCCCCAGGTGGGCTCTTGGCCCCATCCAACAGCTGAGTCCCATGGTCCCTTACTAGCCTTGCAGCATCTGCAAGCCTCTGTAGTGTGCAGCCCTGCAGCCCTGGCAGCCTTGAGCCCTGACAGCCGAGCAGCAGCTGAGCAGCAAGCAGATGTGTGGCTTATTGCAGTAACCTGCAGAAACCTGGCAGTCGTGTAGATAACTGCAGTAACCTTTCTGTGGAAAACTGTGGCAGTGATTTACACTAAATAAAACTTGAAAGTATGGTAAAGGAAAATGGCAAGAGAAACACTCCTATATATTGATCAAAGTGAAAGAAATGGTCTTATAGGGTATGTGGCCAACTCATTCCTAGGGATAGGAAAGATGGAAGAATATGTGGTCACACAGTTATAAAGGTGAATATGGAAGAGTATAGAACAAGACTTATGAAGCTTTCCTTTGAACAATTACAGAGAACAAGTCAAAACAGAGGATGAAAGAAAGTATCAAATGGTTATTTAGAGAAGTGAGAAAGTGAAAGCATGAGAGTACTAACAGATTGCTGGGCAGCAGTAAGTCCCCACTTGAGCTTAATGATCATAAATTTAAGATGACACCAGTCAGTGTGACTAAGTTTTTTTCCATCCTTATGCTCATCTGCACTGGGGCAGAAATGTAGTGGAGGAAAAAAATTAATAGTTTATTATTGTACTTTGAACGGATTAAAAGACACAAGAGGTATAAAGATGCGGAGAAACTGATTGATGAGTTCAAGCTGAAGACATTAGAAGGCACAGAAATTAAAATGAGAAAGATGAGTGGATTTCTTTCTTATTCTGGCATATCCTAAGAAATTCCTGTGAGTTCTTTTCTAGTTCTTTATGCCCTATGCTCTTGAGATTTTCTTCCTTCCTTTTCTCTTTTTTCTTTCTCTTTTGTTTCTTTTCTTCTTTCTCTTTCCCTTTATCTCATTTTACTTTTACTTTTCCTTCCTTTATTCTTCCTTCCTTCCTTTCTTTTTCTTTCTTTCACTCTCTTTCTTCTTTCTTTTTCTTAGGGCCATTCTACATGGTGCCAGGAATTAAATCGGGTTTACTTGTTATAACCCAGACAACTCTCCTGAATATCCAATTCATGTCTCTATAAAACTCTAGAATTTTTTTTTTTTTTTGGTTTTTGGGTCACACTCGGTGGCGCTCAGGGGTTACTCCTGGCTCTACACTCAGAAATCGCTCCTGGCAGGCTCAGGGGACCATATGGGATGCCGGGATTTGAACTACTGTCCTTCTGCATGCAAGGCAAATGCCTTACCTCCATGCTATCTCTCCAGCCCCTAGAAATTTTTTGATGCTGTTGTTTACCTCACCATCTAATTTCTCTATTATTTTCTTTGAGTCTTCTGTTATTTGTATCTCAAAATAGGTCTTTCAACTTTATTCTTCAAGTCTAGAAAATTAAGTAATATGGTTAATGGGCACTGTAAAAGAAGTCTAAACCTTGGAGTATAATATTATAAGTTTGGGGCATCCAGGTTCCTTTCATGAAAGCAAACTGAGAACAAAGGCATCTGATATAATAAAAAAATAGCAAGAATTAAAAGTAAATTGTAAATAACATACTCAGTGACTGAGCACTGTAGCAAGAGTTCAGAGCATTTAGATGTCTTACCGAAGGATCTCTGTGGAGAAATACATTAGTTCATACAAGCAGGTATATAACAAATGATAAAGAATAATTTAGGGGCCGGAGAGATAACATGGAGCTAAGGTGTTTGCCTCACATATAGAAGGATGGTGGTTTGAATCCCGGCACCCCATATTTCTGAGCATAGAGCTAGGAGTAAACCCTGAGTGCTGCTGGGTGTGACCCAAAAACCAAAAACCAAAAAAAAAAAAAAGAAAAAAAAAGAATAATTTAAAATATTTGTTAGGAGCAGGGGCCAAGGCTGGGCCCAGAGCTCCCACAAGCCAGGAGTTCTCTTGGTCTTGTACTGGCATGTGGGGTGCACTGGGATAGACAGCTAGCCCGAGGACCCCCCGGACTTCCCATTAGTCTGGGGGGCTAGATTCCCCCACGCCAGAGGGGCTCTTCAGGAGCACCTTAGGTAAGCTGGGCCCTGGGGGGAGGAATTGGGGTGGAGGGCAGCTCCACCCCCTATGCATTCACAAACAGCAGGGGCCAGAGCTGGGCCCAGAGCTCCCACAACTTCAGACAATAGTCAAAGTAAAGTCCCTTTATTGTTTTTTATTTATTACCATAAAGTGCCCGCATGACAAATACCCTTTTTAACCCATCCAAGAATACTCTTGCCCTTGACTACATAAAAGGTAATGGAACACCCTATATAAGGAGGATTGCACTCAAATAGATTTGTGAAATCAAAGTTTATGTGGACGTTATTTTTTTAATGTTGAAGTCCTCTGACTGCCAAACCTTAACCTTAAATATCCATCTATATGATGAATATAGCCCCACTTATTCATTGCCCCTCCACACCGAGAGACCCTTATATTCCCCCATATCCCAACCCTGATTCGTTACCTCCCCTTTATTTACCCCTCTTTTCCCTCAATTCTTACCTTGATAGGCACCAAGTCCGACCTCTTCCGCAATAAAGCACCATTCAGCTCCTCAATGAAAGACACTCTCTAGAATCCCCTTCTCGTGTCTCAACAAGAAACCTCAACCAACACGCCTGCTGACTTAAGCTTGTGACCCCACTCACCCCTGTCAAACCATGGACCGATAGATCATACCAGAATCAGCTACAGAAAAACTCCCCACTCAAGGACATTACAGGACTCTGATAATCCGCAAATCATATCTTAAACTGTAAACTAAAATTAGCGATAAGAAAAAGTGCCTTGACTTCCACTCCCCACAAGATTATCTCAGTAGACCTCATTGGGAGGCCTATATTGCCTATGTAAGCCTAATATCGTATTAATAATGCATCTTAAGATATATACTCCTAAACATACAGATAGCCTCCCCCATCACTTTCTTTTTTCAAATACCTTTCTTTTCCTTTTTTCCCCTCAATTTATCTTTTTTTTTTCTTTTTTTAATTTTTTAGCTCAGTTTCATGTATTTGCTCTATTTTTTATATATGCATATTCTCAGCTTGGGTGCTCCCGGGTACAAAAACCAAGAAATATCTTGCCTGGGATAAAAACTCAGACCACACTACCGGTACTGTATGTGTAGCCTGGCATCCCTACTCAGAATAGCATCAGCAATACCAAAGGACACCATACGTTTTTGTATAGGCATAGTAAATAAGGGGAAATCATGGACTCAGACAAAAGATCTTATCTTCTATGGATAAAAACTCACACTTTTTACACAACGGTGCCTCCCATCATGGACATATGTCATGTGGATACAACTCAGTCTCCACGAGATCGGACACCGTCCGTTCTCTAATCCCAGATCCCAGACGTTGAACTGAAACAACTCCCTGCAACACCACCAGGAACTAAGCCCTTTTGGGAGATATACTTGTGCTAGTGCTGATAAGACAACGAGGAAATGTCAACTTGACCTAAGACCGGAGGTCCTATCATATCACCTAACACTCAGTGGAAACCAGAAGATGTATTGTTCTTTGAAATATGGAAAATAAGAGCACTAACTTCAGAAAACTGAATTTGACAACAGTGACTGGTAGAACTTACCTGGAAACCATTAAGGAAAACCGTACCCTAAGCAATAGTCCAGATCTCTTGCAAAAATCAAGATCTCTTAGCACAGAGGCCCAATTCTGACAACAGAGACTGAGCAGAATCTTTGGAATCATGACTTCCTAAACTACAGCTTAGGTAACTAGCAAAAACATGGAGCACAGGACTCAGAAAATGGAACACATCAATGATGTTGGAACAACCTCTAGAACCTTAAAGACTCTACCCTAGGCCTTGTCCTAGGACATGTGCAAATACCAAGACTTCTTTCTACAGTGACCTGATTTTCTCATCCACAACCGAGAGGAAAGTCTCCTGACACCTCCACAACAACAAATATAAACAAACAAAACCACTGGGATATGGCAATGAGAACGTATGGAGCCAGTAGTTGTTCCCATGACAATATTCTCCAGGAATGGAGAAACCCTGAATCCATTAGGCCATGGAAATTTCCACACTTCCCCAATACTTACTGTGCCTATACAATGAATAAATAAATAAATGGGTAACATCAAACCCTGCCACTCCATTATTCATTTTTCTGGTTTATTTATTTATTTATTTTTATCCGTTTTTTATATTATTTTCCTTCTCTTTTTTTCTTCCACCTTTTTTTTTCACTCTTGTGGATATTATTCGGTGATTTTTAAATTTCATTTGCTTTTAGTAGTTGATACCAAATTTTCCCTTCTCCTTTTCTTAACCTTTTTATCTCAAACAGAATAGCACAACTTGAAGCATTCAGACTCATAAATTGAGAGGAGAAAAGAATATTACCAGGGCCAGTCATATGACCATGCAGGGTAAATAAAAAATGATCAGACTGGAACACCAAACAGAATAGATACCCGACCTACAACAAGCTGCTAAGTGGAGACCAGTTACACTAGTATTCTGGGCGGGGGGTTGCGGGGAGAGCAGGAGAGCAAAGGAGGGAGATATGGGAGACATGCTGGGAACAGGAGTTGAGGGAGGACAACATTGGTGGTGGGAATGCCCTTCATTCATTGTCACTATGTACCGTAAATAATTCTGTAATGAACTTCAGTCACAATAAAAACTTAAAAAAAATATTTGTTAGGACATTATCATAATGATACTATATTAGGAGTCCAACATAATATATCACTTATATCACAAAATTAGGGCATCCAAACTATCTCTCCATGAATCAATGTGAACAAAAACATTAAAGATTATTATAAACATAATAAAATAGAAGTAAAGACACTAACACATTCTAATAATGAGCACCGTGGTGGGAATCTGTCTTCCAAACCATCCTGCAGCTGTTTTTCTGTTAATAAAATGTTAGGACATTATTATAGCCATCTCTAAGGAGCAGTCAGTTAAACATCTGCTAATTTAAACAGCTGTATCTGTTGCATAGATACAACAGTTGCATATACTTCTCTTTGAAGTATAAAAAAAAAGAAGAAGAATATAAGCTGCTAACAATTTTACAGACAAGTTGGAGATTTCAGAAACTACTTTATCACCAAATTTAAACCAAAATTATCTTGCTATATTTTTACAATATGCTCTGCAATGACCCTTTTCCAAGTCACCAGATGGCTCACAACAGTGAATACATTGTTTTGTTCAGGGCTATTCTTAGTATTAATATGCTACTGTGGTAAGTCAAGGTTTTCTAAAGGAAAGTCCAAGTAAGTTTGAAGTTTTATTTGTCTTCTTAATTTCATAGAAAAAAGAGTTTCAAATGTATTAAGAGTACAGGTTGTAATTTCCAATTTTCTGTCCCTTTTAAGGTATCCTGCTATGTGTTGCAAAGGTTTCAGTAAAACCTATTATTGTCTTTCAGTTCTTCTTCTGTGAAAAACATGTTAAGACAACTTTGTAATATGCATTTATCTGTATATATCAAAGACAAGTTAAATGAGTAAAAATCTTCAATGTCTCAGATTCATGGTGGCCTTAAATTGTGGATGTTAGCCAAACTTGGAAGCATGTAGCAATAATAGATTCACTAGTCTGCTTGTGTTTCTGCCAAGCTTGTTTCACAGATTTTGAGTCACAAATATAACCACTATTTTCCTCCACATGCCTATTCTATCAATTTTGTTCAAATCCTGATGAAGACCCTCCATCAAGAATAGAAGTAGTTCATGCAGATTCTGTTGACTGTCTCCTACAAACTGATTATTTATCTTTCCAATGGTCATCTTAAAGTATTTTGGGTTGATATACCTGTGCTGCCCTGCCCAAAAGCTTTTTTATCATCTTACCAAACCCTTCTGCCACTTTGCTTTATGTCCTATTTTGACCTGTTAATGTCCTTCTTATAATGATTCGGGTAAAATTAATCAGTCAAACTGGATATATTATACAGTATTAATGAGTGTTTCCTAAATTATGAAGTCCACTGAGAGCAGAACCAATTCCCTCATCTACAGAATTGAGATCCTGAAACTGGACATTTCTACTCTCAATGGTCTCTGTCTCATTGTGTGTTGTCAACCTATTGCCTCAGTTACTTGTTGAGGTTGCACAATATGGGTTTTACATTCAAGACTATCTTATTTTTCTTAGTTTTCAACTCAGACTCAGATTGTGATACCAACTCTATGCCAAATACAGTGAGCTTTATTTTTGTGTGTTGCACTTTCTTTTTAGCTTTATTGTTCCAAATTTTCTTGTCTCCTTTGTCAGTTTAAAATTTTGTGAGTATGTCTCCAAGGATGCATTTCTATCACATTGGCATTAATTATAACATTTTGGCAAAAAGACATTACATGGTTAAAAATTCATTTCACTTCTTCATTGCACTTCTCTGTGCAAAATTCTAAGCACTTGCTTTCATGTGTGCTTATGAGAGCCATAAATGGTTGGAGTTGTACCCTTTCAGCTATTAATTATGGTTTAGAATACTTGTCAACAGAGGTGTTTTATAGCTGTAGGAGTTGACTATAATACCATGGCATTTCTTTTTTTTTTTTTTATTACATTCTGCCATGATTTGTTGAGCCATCAATGGGAATTTCTATATTTCTATGAGGAGGATGAAGAGAGGGCCCAGTAGGGTGTCATTTTCTTAGCTCTTTCAAATACTCCCAAGGAATTTTCATAATAAGGCCTGCTGGCAAACCTCACCCTTGCATGGATAAATGGTAAATTCCTTAGAGATAGTTTTGAAATTCATGTTATGGTGCTGGCATTATATTTCCTTCTCATCTAATTGGCCTATAATTAATTCAGCCTTCTGCTGTGTGTATTACAAGCAAATATAGCCTTGAGTAAATTCCCTTTACCTGTGTAATTTCAGCACCAAATTAAAAACAATTAGAAAATTATATTTCTTTTTCTCTATCTTCAAATTATGCTTGCAGTTTCTGCTTCTGGGAATCAAAAAGGGTTTGGCCAGGATGCAGATTTTGGCCATTGAATTTTTACCAGAAATAAGAATTGCATCTTTTTAAATATGGCTTTTTCCATCATTTTAAACAATAGAAACTCTCACCTTAGATAGAGGATTCCCACTTCTAACTAATCCCCTAGTTTACATCTGCAGCTGGCCTGCCAAGAACTGCTTTGAGGTGTTAACTTTTTTCCTTTGTAACTCAGGACTCTTCTTATGCCCCTACCTAAGTGAATTGTTATGTATATCAAACAAGGCCAATGTTAATGTTTCTGTGTACTAGGAAGTATCTGTGTGACTGGCAAACTTACCTCATATATACCTGTCCCAGACATTAAACTTAGAGTACTGTTTCTTCCATACACATTGTGTGCTCTCATTTTTCTTCATATTTCACCACCTGTGCACCCACTTTCCTCAAGGAAATTCAAAGAAGTTCTTTAACTGCACTCCAAGAGCTAGTCCACAACAGTGATTCTAACCAAATATCTATTCCCATGAGTGTGTCAAATCGATGGTTTAAATGGCTTAGATTAAGACCAATATTAATTTCTCAATAGAATATCCTTCCCTTTTGGGAGGTAAGGTGTTTGCCTTGCAGGTGGCCAGCCTCAATCTGATTCCTAACACCATATATGATACCTGAGCATACCAAAAGGGAAAATATTTTCTTCCCACATTATTGGAGGAATAAAGATTGTTTGGAAGAACATTACTGTGAGAGAGCTCACAGTCTGGTTCTACTGTGGGTGAATAGAGAATGGGAATGCTTTGTCAAGAATACTTGCTTTGGTCAATTTATTAGCAGAAGCTCTGATGGCTTTTGCATACTGAGGCATCAATTAGTGGATTTCATTTGAGGGCTCCTGTATGTCATCTGATCTAAGTGGAAGCCACAGTGGTAGAACCAAAGCTCTGGAAATACTGAGGAAAAAATGGTGGATTAGGTAATATTAAACTTGCTCTTTAAATATACACATACATATAAAATATTGTAAAAACAATTTTTGAAATTTGTTGAGATAACAAATTATTAAAATTAGATGAGATAACATGATTACAATAGTGTTAATGATTATGCTTTCATTGTCCAAAGTTTCTATACCTCAACTGTCATCAAAATCCCCAATACTTTTCATCACTCTCTTTCAAGTCCTAATTTTCTGCACCCTAGCTTTATTTTCATTAAAGTTTTAAAAATTATTATATCATTTTTGGTTTTAGGCCACACCCGGCAGTGATCAGGGGTTACTCCTGGCTCTGTGCTCAGAAGTTATTCCTGGCAGATTCGGAGACCATCTGATACTGGGAATTGAACCCAGGGTCAGCTGTGTATAAGGCAAACAACCTACCTGCTGTGCTATCACTCCAGTCCTAAAATTAAGTTATTTTTATTAAATTACCATGAATTAGAAAGCTACAAAGATATTTGTAATTGAGTTTCAGGTACATGTCAGTATAACATTTCAGTACAATGCTACAACAACTAATCCCTTCACCAATGGCCATTACCCCACCACCACCACCATCAATATTCTCACTTTTCTTCCTGCCCTCAACCTACCTCTGTGACATTTCCCTTTGATGATTGTCCTAGTGTTTCCTTCCCTAACTTATCTCCCCTTCCCATCACGACTTCAGCTGCTCAATGGTGAGCTTTCTATTGAAGACCAGTTCTCTTGCTCTTGTTTCTATTGCACTTGGGTTTTTGAAATTCCTCTAGCAAGTTTCTTTGTATCTCACACATGAGAGATATCATTTTGAGTCTGTTTCTCTCCCTCTGACTGATTTCACTCAACATGATACTCTTCAGATCCACTCACATAGCAGCAAATTCTATCACTTCGTTTTTCCTTATATGAAGTGAGAGAAAAAATGAGACCCAAACTATAACAAGCAAACTTTAAATGTTACGTGTTGAGGCTAGAGCAATAATATAGCAGGTAGGACATTTGCCTTTCATGCTGCTGACCCAGGTTCAATCCCTAGCATCCCATATGTTCCCATCAGTCTGTCAGAAGTGATCACTGAGAGCAGAATCAGGACTAAGCCCTGAGTGCTGCCAGGTGTGACCCAGAAGTCAATAAAATAAAATAAAATCTGTCAAGGATCAGGCTGGGGCTGCGATGCAACCAGGGGACACTGGCAAAGACAAATTGACACTGGTATTGGAATTTGTGTTAAAACATGCCTAAAACTAAGTATGAATAACTTGCTAAATCATAGAGTCTTGGGAGCCGGGAGGTGGTGCAGGAGGTAAGGTGCCTGCTGCCTTGCCTAGGACGAACCACGGTTCGATCCCCCGGTTCCCATATGGTCCCCCGTGCCTGCCAGGAGCGACTTCTGAGCGCATAGCCAGGAGTAACCCCTGAGCGTCACAGGGTGTGACCCCCCCCCAAAAAAAAAACCAAACCAAAAAAAAATCATAGAGTCTTAAAAATAATTTCGAAAAAGTAGTATTCCACTTGATGGATGCCATTACAAAGCAGCTTTAAAACCTCAACAGATGGTATACAGCAATTGTGTTTTACTGAGAGTTATAACAAATGCTATTAAATTAAAAGCCCCACTTAGCAGATGCCTTCAGCAGTTGTTTCCTCTCAAAAGCTAATCTTTTAAAAAAAGATTGTTTGTTTGTTTTTGGTGTCTGTCATGTGTTTTGATATTTAAGTTGGGAAATGTGTACAAAATATTATATTGGTATTTTTGTGGCAGTTTATTTCATTAAAATGGAGGGAATAAGAGGAAGGGGGGGTGAAGAATATTTCCATCTCTGACAAATAAACCCAGTGTAAAGTGGGTCATTAGTGAGCTAGAAAATATTTTAAAATAAGATACTTGTGTCCAAGTTTCTCTGTCCAATATCTGTTTTATTATAACATATTAATATATATTTAAATGAAAATTAAATACACCAGTCTAAGTAAAGGTGAAAATTAGATAAGATGCTTTTGCTCAAGCAATGAGACAAGCATAACAGGAGTAATTTTATTTTTATAAACCTGCTGTTCAAGACTGCTGTTCTCCCTTTAATACACATCTTACTTGTTTGTCTTTACATTTCTTTGCTTGCAATCTCCTCTTGGAAGAAGCCTGTGTTCTCTTCTTGCTTTCTCTCTCCTCACATCTTTTTAAATAACTTTCAAAAAACTGTCTTGCTTCACACACACACAAAGAAAACAATTAAAAGTTAAATATAAAATGTTCTTGACTTTATTAGACCATAGCATCTCTGTTATTATTAAACAAAATAGTCCTCTACAACTAAAGAGAAATAAACAGTGCTATATTCCAATAATTCACAAATATATGCAATGGGGAAGATTGGTTTGCTGGTCTCTCATCTAGATTAAAAAGAATTATAGAGGTAAATGGTATGGGTGATCCTAATCATGAAGAAACATGTAGTCAGAATCCTCACTTCATACATGTTTACTAAGTCATTATTTCAGGTGGTGAGGGACTTTGGGAGGGACATGAGACTCAATTTTGGCGAGTAATAAGAGCAAGATCCACAATGAAGGCCACCTGGGAACATCCTCCCACTCCTGCCATTCTGAATTTGCCTTAGCTCAGCTTTGGTCTTTTATATGCTTTCTCTGGGTATGTTAAGTATGCCTGAACCCCCAACAAAAATATTAATTTTTCTATACTGCAAGTGTGCCAGTGACTTGTTTCCATTATTTTTTCTAATTGATTCTTTTATTTTCCCTAGAATATTTTTAAAGTAACAAATATAGTACTAAACATCAAGGTAGGGAATTTCTTATCTCTCATAAGAGAAAGTATTTTATCAGAGGTTGAGATGCCATATCAAATTGGATGGGAAATGGGAAGGAGAGATTAGCATCATCTAATGCTTCATTAGCATTTATTTTCTTTCCCCCAGGCATTAGGGTTGCTTTCACAGCTGGTTCCCTTTAGGCTCTTCCCTAGACTTAATATAATATAAGATATTGCTGACCACCCACCTTGCAACTAGCTTTTTCACTCACATATCTTTCTGTGATCAGATCTTTGATTTTGTTCAGGTGCCAGGAGACTGTACACTTTAGAAAAAGCTGAACCTTTCCCTAGCTCTTCTAAGGAAAAATCACCATCTTAGAGGATCATGGAACTTCTATTTTCCTTGCCAATAAATGAATTAAGGATGGGCAATTCTGAACTGTGAGTGTGGATGTGTTTTTCAGCTTGAAAAAGGCAATAAAAATTATCCTTTATGATGTGAAGAATATAAAGCTGCTGCAGCTATCTTACAAGCCTGGGTTCAAAAGCCAAGTTTATAAGCAAAGAATCTGGGATGGCAATGAGCCATTGATTTAACCAGCATGGAATCATGGTACCTCAAACTTTTTAAGTTGTTGATACCAGTAGACTTAATATTTTGGAAGATGCTGCTGAAACAGTACCAATTGGAACACTCACTTATAAGTTGATTGGACAGATTGTATCTGAGTACTTCCACTTGTCTAAACAGGTTAAGAAGAAATAGCACATTTCTTCAACACTGATGTCTCTCTAAGATAGTATATATGACATGTCCTGGCAATCTATTTGTAGAATCTAGGAAAACTGTATGACTACAGACTTGCTAAAAATATTAGACAACCTTGCATGTGGTTTGAACCCTCAGGATCACATATGGTTCCTGAAGCATTATCAGGAGTGATTACTTAGGACAAAGCCAAAGTAAGCCCTGAGTACTACCATATGGGTTTTTCAAACAAAGCAAAATAGAAAACATGTCATAATTTGAGTTTTTGTCATTCTTTTACACATATTTTCAGAAATTTTATTTTATTTAACTTAGTTTTATTTAATGATCAAAGCATAACATGAGAATCATTTGGCCCCTAAGGCTCTATTATCATCACAGGAAACATTTGGTTTTAAAAAATATATATCTTTTCATGGCCAGAGTGATAGGTCAGTGGGTATAGCTCTTGCCTTGCATGTAATGAACCCAGGTTCAATGTCCAGCATCCCATATAGTTCCCTGAGCCCACCATCAGTGATTCATGAACGTAAGAGCCAGGAATAATCCCTGAACACTGCCAGGTATGCCCCCACAAAACCCAAAATCAAAAATATCTTTGCTTTAAAGGGGAGGGAAAAAAGAAAAAAATATTTGCTTTACTATTTTATTTAGACACATTTTAGTGGATCATGAGTACTATATTTTTATTGTCACAGAATAAATAAATATTACTAGTATAACAATTACTGAAAATATGCATTGAATTCAATAAATTATAAATCATCACATTTCTTTTAGTGTTAATTAATATAAAATTAATGCATAGAAATTACATTTTAAATATTTATTTAGTTTAATTCCTAAGTAAAACTTTCAGTAGAATGAAACAAATACAATTATATATTTGTAAATTAAATAAAATGATTTACTATAATCACAATGATACAAATGTATCAGTTTTCCTCCCCTTTTAGTTTTTCAATGATCAGCATAATGACAAGAGAAAGGACTTACCTATCATCTTCCTAATAAAGTTGATACTCAGTTTCAAATAAAAGTAATAGCTATATTAATGTTTTCTTTGAAGTTTGTTGTCATTGCAACATTGGGAGAAAGATGAATTTACCCTCATTTTCCACTGGTTCCATCTATTTAATCATTATATTCTTTTGTCTATTGTGTGAGGAAAATTTGCATCAAATTTTTAGATAGGAATAAAGAGAAGTGAAAAGCCTTTCTCTACTATTTCATTTACCTCAAAACCCGCAAGCTGAAAATAATGCAAAAGTGCCATAATGAGCTAGTTACCTCTTTTCTTCTAGTTCTTTGTCCATTCAAAACACTAGAGGAAAATAATATCCCTTAATAATACATAATCAACATTAATGTAACTGTCTTCAAGAACTTTTACATCCATAATCATTTGAATTCTCCTAATAGGTGTATGGATGTGTCTGTATGTGTTCACACGCACATGTGTATTTGGTGAGGGGCCCACATCTGGCTTTGTTCAGGGGTTACTTCTGGCTCTGAACTCAGAGCCTATTCCAGGAAGTGCTTTAGGGAACCATATTTGGTGCTAAGAATTGAACCCCAGTATGCAAGGCAAATATCCTACCTGCTATGCTATCAGTCAAACGCAGAACTCTCTTGACTTCCTTCTAACATCAACACTGGTGTGAGAGGGATGGATGGATGGATGGATGGATGGATGGATGGATGGATGGATGGATTGATGGATGGGTGGGTGGTGAGACTGGTGGTTAGGTTAGGATGTGTGTGTGGGTGAGTAGATGGATGAATGGATGGATTGGTGGGTGAGTGGGTGGATGGGTAGATGGATGGGTGAATGGGTGGGTGGGTGGATAGATGGATAGCTCCATGAACAAAATTAACATAAGATTAGAAGGTTGTTGAACTTTGTGGTGGGGGAAACAGCATCCATCAGTAATTGTGGCCTGCCTGGAACCTGAGAGAGTTAGAGTAAGAGATGAGAATGGAGTATAGAAGTTTAATTGGGGGTCGGAGAGATAGCATGGAGGTTGGGCGTTTGCCTTTCATGCAAAAAAAAAAAGTTTAATTGGCAGAGACTTTTTATTTCCCGTACTGCAAGAAATTAGAGTGGGGGAGAAGTTCAAAGAAGTGAGATCAAAGCAAGAGTTTTCCTACAGAAATGTATTACTCATACTGGTAGAAATAATTTATTAAAATATTTTTGTAACTCTAAACTGCAATGATCCCACATAACTCACAAAGTTAAAGTATAATTGAATATTGGTATTCCAGATGGTTGCAACATAATTTGGAGATGGTGAAATAGAAAATGCCAAATCCTTGCTAACGTTTTGTTTTTTTTTGTTTTTTTGTTTTTGTTTTTTTTGTTTTTTTTTTGGTTTTTGGGCCACACCCGATGACGCTCAGGGGTTACTCCTGGCTATGCGCTCAGAAGTCGCTCCTGACAGGCACGGGGGACCATATGGGGAACCGGGGGATCGAACTGCGGTCCGTCCTAGGTTAGCGCAGGCACCTTATCTCCAGCGCCACCGCCTGGCTCCCTCTTGCTAACGTTTTTAACTTGGGGTAACGGGTGGGTAGATTCAGAGGCTGACACTTAAACTTAGATTGAGAAAAAAACAGCTTAGTCATATGTTGCAATAACTATCAGGCATTAAAACTTGAATCTGTAACTTTAAGACTATTAGAAAAGAATTTTAACTATCCAGTGGTAGTTAGAATTTTTTAAAAGAACAGTACAACAAAAACAGCATGATAATTGCAAAATAAAGCATGGTAAGGCAGAACCAAGAATCAGAATAAACAAGTCTCAATATTATATTGTTTGTTGTTTACAGCAAACACAGCTCTCATAAATAGCAAAATATTTTAATAATAAATTAGTAAGCATTAAAAATAAATACATTAGGGGCCCGGGAGATAGCATGGGGGTAAGGCGTTTGCTTTTCATGCAAAAGGTCATCAATTCAAATCCCGGTGCCCCATATGGTCCCCCGTGCCTGCCAGGAGCAATTTCTGAGCATGGAGCCAGGAGTAACCCCTGAGCACTGCCAGGTGTGGCCCAAAAACCAAAAATAAATAAATAAATAAATAAATAAATAAATACATTAAAGCAGCTAAAGATAAGAATATGTAACAAAACAATAAAACAAAAAAGTAAATCTTTGTATCAATCAACCAAAAATAGTATCAATCAACAAAAAAGACTGGCATCAATCTTACCAAACAATATGTAAATGATAGTGTAAATAATGTACTGGTTAAAGGAATAGAGATCAAGGAGGTATAGAATGTGCACATACTTTTAAAATTGAAGTGACGTTTACACACATATCTTTGAGCATTCATAAAATGTAATTATACAATAGTACATAAAATATGCATCAATAAATTTAAAATAATTGAAATATTTGTGTTCAGTATAATTTATAACTCAATAGCAATATTGCATCTGCTTCAACTGAAAAATCTTCTATACCTCTCAATTTCAAGAATAAATCATAAGGCAAGATATATGAAATTTGGGAGTCACTCAAAAAGAATAAGCAAAATGTAAAATAAAAGTCAAAGAATATTTAGGTGAAATTTTTCAAAATTGAATTGTTATTTTAGAAATGAAATAATAAAAATAAATAGAACCCAACGCTATAACTTAGGATAGTCTTTAAAAAACACTTTTTTAAGTAATATATCTTATTTAAACACCTTGATTACATGCATAATTGTGTTTGGTTTTCAGTCATGTAAAGAACACCACCCATCACCAGTGCAACGTTCCCATCACCATTGTCCCAAATCTCCCTCCTCCTCACCCACCCCCCCCACCTGTACTCTAAACAGGCTTTCCATTTCCCTCATAGGTTCTCATTTTTAGGACAGTTCAAAATGTAGTTATTTCTCTAACTAAACTCATCACTCTTTGTGGTGAGCTTCCTGAGGTGAACTGAAACTTCCAGCTCTTTTCTCTTTTGTGTCTGAAAATTATTATTATTGCAGGAATGTCTTTCCCATACAATCCAGCTATACCACTCCTTACACCTATATTCATTGCAGCACTATTTACCATAGCAAGACTCTGGAAACAACCAAGATGCCCTTCAACAGACAAATGGCTAAAGAAACTGTGGTGCATATACACAATGGAATATTATGCAGCTGTCAGGAGAGATGAAGTCATAAAATTTTCCTACACATGATGTACATGGAATCTATCATGCTGAGTGAAATAAGTCAGAGAGAGAAAAGCACTTTTCTTATCTTTGTTCTATATCTCCTAACCTGCTGCTCTCCCAAAGCATCACACCCATGACTCATGTATGTTAGGTCCTAAGTTTGATTCCTGACATTTAAAAAAATTATAAATACAAGTAAGTATATCTCCATTTGGAAAGAAAAAATAAGATAAGTTTTCAGTTCAAGAAATGACATTATATTAAAAAATCAAAAGAGACATATGTAAGGGAAGAAACAATAATAATAAATAAGGTAATTAGAATGACTAGTAAGTAAAACTAGTCTTGCTTCATAAAAACGACTAATAAGCTGTATAAACCTGTGCCAAAACAGAATAGCTTAAGTGCCTTACAGGAGGACTATGTTAGACAAAAGCCTACTATGAGCAGAGTCATTTGGGTAAGCAGTAGCTGTCTGCATCCAGAGCCTACAGATTTAGGATGCTAAGGATTTTGCACTGAGATAAACTGTCTTTTATGACCATGAATTGTCGCTGAATATGTCAGTTGATCAAGAACAAATTAGTGACTTACTTAGAAGTTGCTATACTTGGTTACTAGTCCATACTTTCTCCAAGATATTGCTAGTGTCCTGAAGGAAAATATTTTCATGGAAAACTGCTACTACCAGAATTTTAGCCAAGATTAGAGAGGAAAAGAAACTTTCAGAGAAGCTATGGAGGTGGAGTCCTATATCTGAAATTTAGTATATAATATAATATAATATGAGAGGACCTACTTATTTGTGGGCAATGTGAAAGTAGATCATGCCATATGTCTGATGAGTAATTTATTTATTTAATTATTGGGGAGGCTCACTTAGCTGTACTCAGGACTGACTCCTAGCTCTGCACTTAGAGATCATTCCTAGTGGGCTCAGGGAACCACATAGGACGCTGGGGATCAGACTTGGGTCGGATTTGTGCAACAAGTGTCCTACCTGCTGTACTATCATTCCTGCTCCCTGAACTATTTTTAAATGATAGTTTGAAAATATTCTATTTTTTTGTTTTGTTTTTGGGCCACATCCAGGACACTCAGGGGTTATTCCTGTATATGTGCTCAGAAATCGCTCCTGGCTTAGGAGACCATATGGGATGCTGGGGTATTGAACTGCGGTCCAGTCTAGGCTAGTGCAGGCACGGTAGACACCTTACGGCTTGCACCACCACTCTGGCCCTCAAAATATTCTATTTTTGACTTCCCTCTTTTCTTATCCTTTCAACGTCATCTTTGATACATATTTCAGCAAGGGTGAGAAAGAGATAGCCATATCATCAAAGTGGTAAACTTTCTCAGGAGAAACTAAAAGAGATAGTATTAAAGGGTGTTTGTGGGAAAATAATTCAAGTTTTTAAGGGAATGTTGCATTGGGAATGGATCCAATGCTTTAGGAGAGCAATGGGTTAGGACACATAGAACAAAAAAACAGGAAAGGTGTTTTAAGAGCTGGGTTTGAAGCCAGCTTTTACAAACTATACTGTATAATGAATTTAAAGGTTGAACCTTTTTTGCTTTCTTTAGATATTGGGTAGTGTTCATTTAGACATGAAATTAGTAGGGGGCCGGAGAGATAGCATGGAGGTAAGGCATTTGCCTTTCATGCAGAAGGTCATTGGTTCGAATCCCGGTGTCCCATATGATCTCCCGAGCCTGCCAGGAGCGATTTCTGAGCATGGAGCCAGGAGTAACCCCTGAGCACTGCCGAGTGTACCAAAAACCAAAAAGTAAAAAAAAAAAAAAAGTAAGATAGAGAATACTTTAGTCACAGGGCCCCTGAGATAAATTTGGGGGACACTTATGAACTAATTTAATACTTACAACAACTCTAAGGGTATAATTATTGTTCTCTACTTACTATGAGGAAATAAAAATCCAGAGTTATAGGATATTTTCTCCAAATAACGCTGATTTCAGATATTGAAGATTCTGGGACTGTATTTTAAAGAAACGAAAGCATTGACTCAAAAAGAGATTTACATTTATCCACCTCTATTTCCATCACAGCATTGTTTACAAATTCCAAGTTATAAAAACAACTCTTTTTTTCTTTCTGATTGGGTAAAGAAATTGCAGTATATAAATATAATGGGATATTACTAAGTCATAAAGATAGGAAATCAAGACTCTGTGCTCATGTTTTCTGTGGGGATCAGAGGACAAAGCAATCTTCCCCCATGGCATGAGGAGGAAGATGCTGGTGGGATCATGAGCTATTCAGGAGAAGATTAAGAAGGAACCAAAGAAGTGGATTCACTGGGGAGACATATAATTCTCTTATATGTCTTCAACACAATAAACTGCCATCACTGCATGGCCTAGTTGTCCTATGACCTGTAGGGATATGACACTTGAAAGATTGCTTTAAAAGTTGACTAGTTTAGTAAAGGAAATTTACCCAGAAGCTAGAAAAAAGGGTACACACTTTAACTGTGCAACTGTTTTTATGTATCTTAAAAGACCCTGACTACCGAGTAAAGGAGATAAGAAGCACCATGTCTGGGAGGAAGAGGGCAGATGAGGCTATGACATTGCAGATAGAGATTATCTAAACATAGCCCTCACCTTGCCAAATCACCATCAGGGCACATGAGACCATATTTTTGCTATTTCTTGGAATCGTTTTTGCTCCATATGTAAAAATAAACTCACTCCCACATTATTACCACTAAGTTTTTAAACTTTAAACAAATTGTAATTATTTTTTTAAAGATTAGCTTTATTGTACTCTGGCATGGCTATCAATTGAAACTCTATGTTTTAAGTCTTTCTGTGCAATATGAAAATTGATATTAGCATTCATTTATATTGTTAACATACATGTGCAATTAAAAATAGGAAATTCTGGTTGCTAAAACATGGATATGTCTAGAAGGAATTACACTAAGTGAAATAAACTAAAGAAAGATAAATGCTATATGCTCTTATCTGTATGTAGAATCTAATTTAAAACAAAAAGTCTTAGATAAGAAAAGATTTATGATTAGATAGATGGCAATGGATGAGGTGGAGCAGAATATAGTCAAAATGGACAACTTTCAGTCATAAAATATAGTTTAGAGATACAATGCACAGTCATAATCATCACCAACATCAACATATGATATATAAGAAAATTGTTATGAACCGTTAAATCTAAGAGTTTTCATCACTTATTCTTTCAAGTTTTTTTATTTTCTAGTATCTATATAAAATGGTAGATGTAATAATTCAAAATATGTTTCCTTTAAGGCTGGGTAGTCTTCGGTGAAGTTTTTAAGCTGTTGTTTATCCATGAAGCTATGTATTCTTCCTTCAAACCTGAATGTGAGTTGGGCTGGGTGCAATATTCTCAGTGAGGCATTCATTTCTTTCAGTCTTGTCACAATATCCCACCACTGTCTTATAGCCTTGAGAGTTTCTTGTGACATGTCTGCTGTAAGTCTCAGGTATGCTCCTTTGAATATGATTTCCCTTTTTGATCTTGCTGCGTTCAGTATTCTATCTCTATCTGTAGGATTTGTCATTGTAACGAGGATGTGTCTGGGGGTGTTTTTCTTTGGGTCTCTCTTGACTGGTACTCTTCGGGCATGCAGGATTTGATTGCATGTAGTCATTAACTCTGGTATTGTCTCTTTGATGATGTCTTTGACAGTTGATTCTTCCTGGTGATCTCCTACTTGGGTCTCTGGGACTCCAATGATTCTTAAGTTGTTTCTTTTGGGTTTGTCAAAGACTTCAATTTTCATCTGTTCACATTCCTTGAGTACTTTTTCCATTGCCTGATCGTTTGTCATAAGTTTCTTTTCCCATTTCTTTTGCTGTGTTGAGTTTTTGTACATCACATCTTCCAATACTCCGATTCTCTCTTCAGCTGCTGTTACCCTGGTGTCGAGGGTATCCACTGAGGTTTTCAGTTGAGCTACTGTGTTTTTCAGGCCTGCTATTTCAGTTTGGAGTTTTCTGAGTTCTGTCTTTGTGTTCTGTTCTGATCAATCTATGCTTTCTTGGAGTTTTACAAACATATTCCATATTTCTAATTTAAGTTCCTTATCCGAGAGGTTAAGCAGAGGGTTGTGATTTTTAAGGTCATCCAAACCATCATCCTCATTCTCGGTGCATAGTGTTTGCCTTCGAGCTTTCCGCATTGTCACGCCAGTAGTGTGGTTTTTCCTGCGTGTTGTGATGGGGTTTATTGGTTAGAAAGAGTGCTCTTCTAGGGCTCCAGGAATTCAGAAAAGACAGAAGCACAGAAAAAGACTCCCCTCAGTCCACAGTTGCCTTAGCAGAGTGCAGTAGGGCGGAGTCTCCCGCAGGAGGAGCAATCAGCTCTCCAATTGGGAATCTCCATAGCCAGATCTTACTCATTAGATGTAATAATTCAAAATATGTTTCCTTTAAGGCTGGGTAGTCTTCGGTGAAGTTTTTAAGCTGTTGTTTATTCATGAAGCTATGTATTCTTCCTTCAAACTTGAACGTGAGTCGGGCTGGGTGCAATATTCTCGGTGAGGCATTCATTTCTTTCAGTCTTGTCACAATATCCCATCACTGTCTTCTAGCCTTGGCAGCTTCAGAATGCAGTGATTTCTGGATTTACTTCCCAGGGCTCTGGTCTTTGGGGAGAGCTCCAAGAATTCAGAAAAGACAGAAGCACAGAAAAAACTCCCCTCAGTCCACAGTTCCCTTAGCAGAGCACAGTAGGGCGGAGTCTCCCAAAGGAGGAGCAATCAGCTCTTCAATTGGGAATCTCCACAGCCAGATCTTACTCACTCATTAGCTAGCTGGCAGCTTCAGAATGCAGTGATTTCTGGATTTACTTCCCAGGGCTCTGGTCTTTGGGGAGAGCTCCAAGAATTCAGAAAAGACAGAAGCACAGAAAAAACTCCCCGCAGTCCACAGTTCCCTTAGCAGAGCCTCAAAATATGTTTCAAGCTATTGTGCTGTCCCTCTATATATCACTATATGCATATATATCACATATACATATACATAGTAATATATGCCAATTGTACCTTCATAAATCTTAATCACAGGGACCAGAAGGCTCCACTCTTCACCTATTTTTCCTTCTCCCGCAGCCTTATACAGACCATGATAATCTGCAGGCAGTCTAAGAAACTTGCAGGGAAGAGGAACAACTGCAGAGGGAAAAAGAGTAGGCAGCAGTCAAACTACTGACTTCAGGTTTTAGCCTAAGGATACTTGAATCTCTCTTAAGAGCAGTCACGAGCAGTTGAATTTAACAAGCTGTCCTGTGATCCCCACAGAAAATATGAGCACAGTCTTAATTTTCTATCTTCATGACTTAGTAAAATTCCATTATATTTAATAGATAAAATATCATTTTATATTTAATAATGTGTTGACATTTAACAAATATGATATTTAATGATATGATGTTAAATAATATTATATTACTTATATTGTATTCTATTACATAATATTTTATAAATATTTAATAAATATTTATTAATTGACAGAGACCTCCTCATCAATGTGATTCTGATGGCTCCTCACTCAGGCTGAGCATTGCATTGGTACTCAGCAATGCTGGACATCTCTGAAACTGTACCCAGTGCTGCTGAGATAGCAGGGCTCAAACTTGGGGCTTCCCACACACAAGGCATATAACCCATCTATCTGTTCCTTTCTTTGGTCCTGAATTGAAATCTTGAAGTTAAAATAAAACTTTCTCTTCAGGTGATGTGTAATGCAGCTCTTTTTTTTTAAATGTGTTTGTTTTGTTTTGGGGTCACACTTGGTGGTGCTCAAAGTTTACTAATGGCTTTGCTTCGAGGAACTATTCTTGTCAGAGCTTAGAGGATCATATATGATGCCGAAAATGAACTCAGGTCAGGAAAGTAACCTACCCTCTGTACTATCACACTAATCCCAAAGGCATCTCTTAAAATAAAGATTCTTCTGGGTCAGAGTTATAGTACAGTGGGTAGGATGCTTGCCTTGCACTCAGCTGACTCAAATTTAATCCCTGGCACTAACTATGGTTCCCCAACTATATCAGGAGTGATCCCTGTTCAGAGACAGTACTGAGCTGGAACACTTTGAACATTCTTAGGTGTGCTCTCTACAAAAAATCTTAAAAATAAAACTTTAAAAAGTTAAATAATAAAATATGATTCTACAAATTTTTGAACTATCTATTTTGCAAACTAGAGGCTTTTGTAATGATATTTTTTTTCAAAATAGGAAATGCTTGAATCTATTTTCTACTTATATATCTATTTCCTTGTATCATTTCTAGTTAAATAGAGGTATGCCCTTTCAAAGGATTTAAGAATCAGAAATCAGAAGTGGAATTCTGAATAAGAGCAATTAAAATGAGATTGTAATATGGGGTGCTTTGGGCTTTAAGTTTTTCTTTTCTTCATTCTCTCCCTGGTTCCTTCCCTCTTTTCTTGACTTTCTTTCTTTCTTCCACCCTCCCTCCATCCCTTTCACTTCTGCCCTTACTTGCTTTTCCTTCTTACTTGCTTTTCTTTCTTCCTCTCCTTTCTATCTCTTTCTTTCTTTCTTTCTTTCTCTTTCTTTTCTCTTAGTCTCTCTCTTTTTCTCTTCCTTCCTTTCTTTCTTTTCTTTCTTTTTCTCTTTCTTTCTTTTCTTTCTTTTTCTCTTTCTTTCTTCTTTCTTTTTCTCTCTTTCTTCCTTTCTTTCTCTCTCTTTCTCCATTTCTTTCTTTCCTTCCTTCCTTCCTTTCTTTTTCTTTCCCTTTCTTTCTTTCTTTCTTTCTTTCTTTCTTTCTTTCTTTCTTTCTTTCTTTCTTTCTTTCTTTCTTTCTTTCTTTCTTTCTTTCTTTCTTTCTTTCTTTCTTTCTTTTCTTTTCTTTCCTTTCCTTTCCTCTCTTTTAGTGTCCTCAGAGAGTTCTCAGAAGACCAAATGTGGAGCCAGGAACTGGGGGTCAGCTGCATGCAAGGCACACCTATATGCTTTACTTTCTTTTGCCCTAAACTTCACTTTTGTTCAATAAGAAGCTTATTAAAGTTTTTAGAATTTTTAATTTTGTATTCTAGTCTTTGTCATATATTAAACATTTCCTCACACTCCTTGCAAAATGGTTAAATATCAGGAAACATTTCATTTTATACAGGCTCTGGTTATCTTTTATTTTCACGCTTAGTTATTATGTTGCAGATACAAACCATTTCCCTCTAGTTTTGTTTTGTCTAGAGGGAGAAATCTAAATTATCAATTCTAGAGCACTTTGGACTTGGGAGAAAAATAAAGGGAACTTTGCCACCTAGTGGTTTCTCATGGTGTCTGACAAATAGTTGGCCTCTGGAGTCTGCTGGGGAGTTAAGAATGACTGCTCTTGAACAACCAGGCCATTCCTCAAGGGCCAACATCTACAAAAATTCTTTCCTCTGCTCAGCTACACCCTAATAAAAACATAAATAGCTTTTTAATTCACTATACAGATGAAGCTCTATGTTAATGTTCAGCAGAAAATGGGCTAGAATACCCCTAATCTGATTCCATTAAAAAAATCACCAGATTTGTTGGTCATTAAATTATCATTATAAAATAACCATAACTGGGCAGAACTTATCCTGGGACCAATAAAAAAAAGACCCCAGTCTAGACCTTAGTCTATGATCTGTACAACAACCAAGATCTCTAATTCCAGAGGTCTGACTGAGACAACTGCAACTGAGCAGATCTTTTGGAAGCATAATGAAAGACTCTATTTACCCTATGCTTAATCCTAGGATCAGGGCAAAAACCAAGACCACCAATTATAGAAGACTGATTAAAACAACAATAATGGAACAGAACTCCTAGTAAAGAAAGATTTCATCGTAGGTTCTATCCTTTGATCTGTGCAAATATCAATATTTCTAGCTACAGAGACATGATTTTATCATCCACGATGGAGTGGAAAGTTCCCAGACACCACAAAAGGACGTAGGAGAGAGTAAAAGAACATGTACGGAGTCTGTAGCTATTCCCATGACAGTATACTTCCAGGGCGGAGAAACTCTGTATCTCTTAGATCAAGGGAATTTCCTTTCTAATCTCCCCAATATTTACTGTGCCTAGGCAAGAAAAAAGAAAAATAAAGAGAAGCACAAATTATATTTTTTGGTTTTGTTATTTTGTTGTTTGTTGGTTTTTTCACGTGGGTTTGTGTGTGTGTGTGTGTGTATGTGTATGTGTGTGTGTTCTGTTTTGTTTTTATTTCAGGACCATGATTATTGTGTGGTTGGTATCTTTATTGCTGTGGTGCTTTTCCAGTTTTTTGTTTGATTTTTTAAAAACATTTTTAATATTGTTGCTATGTTGTTCTTCCTTTTTCCCTTTCTTCTCTTAAATTGATATTTATAGCCTCTAAGGACTCCTCCCATTTTTTGCTTGCTTGCTTTTTTTTTTTTTTTTTGGTTTTTGAGTCACACCCGGCAGTGCTCAGGAGTTACTCCTGGTTCCATGCTCAGAAATTGCTCCTGGCAGGCACGGGGGACCATATGGGGCACCGGTATTCGAACCGATGACCTTTTGCATGAAAGGCAAACAGCTTACCTCCATGCTATCTCCCAGGTCCCTGCTTGCTTGATTTTTGCCCCATTTTATTTTTTTCTTTCATTCAAACAGAACCACATAAATTGAACCATCTTGTTCAGCCTTACAAATTGAGGGGGAAATAATGAAGGGTACCAAGACCAAACAGTCGTATAAACATTAAGTAGAAATAAAAAATGATCGACTTAAACACTAAGTCCAAAACCAATGACAATGACAACAGAATTGATATCCAATCTACAGCAAGATAGACACAGAGGGGGCCACTTATACTAGCAGCCCAGGGGGGTAAAGGAAGGGGAACAGGGGAGGAGGGAGAACAACATTGGTGGTGGGAATGCCTCTGATTCAATGTCACTATGTACCTAAAATGTTACTGTGAAAGATTTGTAATTCACTTTAGTCAAAATAAAAATTAAAAAATAAATCAATAAAAAGAAAAAAAAGAAAAGAATAAACAAATCAAAACATATGCTTATAAATGCCTCAAGGTTGTACAACCAAACCAAATGATAACTAATCACAGTCAACTAGGTTGTTACTAAATGTTCTGCTTTGTTTCAACTTTTCCTCCAAAGTGGTTAGCATTATTAATCTCTTCTTGCTTTGGTGCTATAATAAAGGTATTTTGCTTAAATTAAAAAAAATTATCATTATAAAATATTTACTTTATAGTTGCCTCCTGAATTTCCTTTATCATTAATTCATAGAAAAGAACATACAGACATCTCTTGTTTTAAACTATTCATGAACTTAAAATGTTGCATGGAAGTTGGAACCAGAGTGATAGCACAATGGGTAGGGAGTTTGCCTTGCACGCAGTTAACCAGGCATCCATATGGTTCCCTGAGCTTGTCAGGAGTAATTTCTGAGCACAGAGTCAGAAGTAATGCCTGCGCTCCCCCAGGTGTGGGCCCAAAAAAAAAACAAACAAACAAACAAGCAAGCAAGCAACAAAACAAAACAAAACCATTGCATGTAACCCCAAATTTTTAACATTTAATTATAACATGATCTTGGTACATTATAGTTTTAAATAATAAATCACAACTTTTGAAGCATATGCTCCTCAATTCTAGATATGCTGTGTTCCTGATTTCCACTTACCTGTCAATATATATGTACATAGATAACTGTATCAGAATCTTTTGAGAAAACTAAAACACAATTCCAGAAATATTCCTGGGTCCCTCTCTGAAGATTCTGATTCAATAATGTGTGGTGACATCAGCATTTTACAAATTTTACCAAAAAAAAATAAGAAAAATAAAAACATAAAAATAAAATACATAGAAGATAAAAAAAAATTATACAAGCTACTGGAAAACAAAATTGCTGGAACAGTCACACTTATCTCAGTCCAAATTGCATTCAAACTCAAAAAATTACTTAGAGACAAGGATGAACACTACTTAATAGACCAGGGTAAAAATAGACCAAAAAGTACTAACTGATCAACATATGTATAACAGTTGTTGAGTCAGCAAAGTATGTAAGGCTTTTGTTCACAAACCTAGAAAACATATGGTCGAAAACATGATAGTAGTGGGAGATTTCAACACACCATTCTTGCCACTGTACATATCCAATTTAACAAGGAATCTAAGAACCCTAAATGAAAAATTAGAAGAGCTGGGGACTAATGGATCTATACAAGGCCTTTTACATGTAGCTTTTTCATGTAACTGAATACAAATTCTTCTCAAGCTCACAAGGAACATTCTCTAGGATAGATCACATTTTTAGGACACACATCTAGCTAACATAAATTCACAAACATAAGAATTATACCAAGTACCCTATGAGATCACAATGCCACAGATATCAAGATTGACTGTACAAAGAAAATATGGAGAAAATCTAGCACCTGGAGACTAAACAACATACTGCTCAACAACAGCTGGATCAAAGAGGAAATCAAGGAAGAAATAAAGAGATTCCTTAAGACCAATGAACATGAAGAAAGAAATTACCAAAATTTATGGGACACAAAAACCATTAATTATGAGGAAACTTATAGAAATACAGACCTGTTTAAGAAGAGTAGAAAGACAAAATCAACAACCTAAAGGTACACCTTAAATATTTGGAAAACTAACAAAGGTATCCATACAGAAGCAGAAGGAAAGAAATAATAAGAACCAGAGCAGAGTGCTTGCTTTGGCAGCACATATACTAAAATTGAAACAATACAGAGTTAAGATAACCCAATCTACAACTACCTATACACATAGGGGACCGTTACACTAGCAGCCCAGGGGACAAGCAGGGTGATATGTGATGCATGCTGGAAACAGGGGTGGAGGGAGGACAACACTGGTGGTGGGAATGGTCCTAATTCACTGTCGCTATGTACCTTAAATATAGCTGTGAAAGACTTGCAATTCACATTAGTCACAATAAAAATTATTTTATAAAACAGCATAAATCAACAATATAGAAAGAAATAAAAGATTACAAAGAATTAGAAACCAGGAAGTTTATTTTTAAAAGAATAAACAAGACAGAAAGACCATTGGCAAGACTCACAAGGATAAAAAAGGAGAAATTCTCAAATAAATAGAATCAGAAATCAAAGGAGAGAAATTGCAACAGAACTCCCAGAAATATAACACATCATGAAAGCTTCTTATGAACAATTATACTCTGTTAAGCTAAAAAACCTAGAAGAAATGGTGAGATTTCTAGAAACAAGTTGCCTCCTTAGCACAGTAGGCAGACTATCAGTCTTATAATATGAAGGACCTGAGTTCTGGAAACACAATCTCCCGAAACTGAATGAGGCCAATCACAAGTAAGGAAATTTAAATATCAATTGAGAATAAAAGTACAGAAACAACAGATTACCAGGTAAGTTTTATCAAACTTTCATAGAAGAATCACTAACATTGATTTTTATACTTTCCAAAATATTGAAGAGATGAGAGTTCTCCTGCAATATTTAGAATGAAGCTAACATTATGCTCATTCGCAAATCTGACAGAGATTCTTCCATGAAAGTAAACTAGAGATCAATTTCACTGATGAACATTGATGCAAAAATCCTTTTAAAAATTGTAGCAAACTGGGGCTGGGCGGTGGCGCTGAAGGTAAGGTGCCTGCCTTGCCGCGCTAGCCTTGGACGGACCTCAGTTCAATCCCCCGTGCCCCATATGGTCCCCCAGGCCAGCCAGGGGCGACTTCTGAGCACATAGCCAGGAGTAACCCCTGAGCGTCACTGGGTGTGGCCCAAAAACCAAAAAAAATATCTTAGCAAACCAAATCCAGCTGCAGATAAAAAAAAAAACATTATACACCAAGACCAAGTGAATTTCATTCCTGGGATGCCAGGATGGTTCAATGTATGTAAAATAATCAACATTAAGTACCACATCAGTAAAAGGAAGGATAAAAATCACATGATCATATCAGTTGATGCAGAGAAACCATTTGACAAGATTCAATACTCATTTATGATTAAAACCCTCACCATATAGGTGCGGAAGGAACTTACCTCATGGGGGTGGGCAATGGTGGTGGTATGAAATGCACTCTGAGAACATTGGTGGAAGGAGGTCGACACTGATGCTGGTATTGGCCTGATTCATTGTCTGTCTGAAACCCTATTATGAAGGACTCAAAAATTACCAAGATTTATAAACACACTGTACCAGGAATATTTGCATAGATTTAACATTTTCTACTTAGTCTTATAGAATAATTACTACTCTCAAATCTAACTTTGCTATTAGCCTACATGCAATCATTTCAGGGGTTCATAGTACATAAACTGGAATAAGGCCAAAATAATATTAGTCACTGGGAACTGACTTTGCTGGCTAGGAACCTGAGATAACAAAAGCAGCTCAAAAGAGAAACTGTGCTGCTTCAGAATATGACTTGAACAATTTGACATTGTGCCTTTTGGTAAATTAGTTTTGTCTAAAAATTATGACTTGTCAAGAAATTGAGTATAAATATTCTGTCTTTTGCTTTGAGTAAATGGAAAATAGCTTGAACCCAACTTGATTCCTTGGTCTCCATCTGCCTTAGCCGAATTCTGTGCATCCACCTTTCCAAGGGACCCCAGAAGATTCCTTAGTGTCAGGACTAATCAGTCCATGACAAAATACAAGAAAAAGAAGAGTGACGTCAGACTGGGAATTTCTGTGAATCCACGCCTGCCTAGTGGGGCTGACTGCAAAACACTGTGAGTCCTGTCTTTGTGTTTGTTTGTCCTCTCCTGTCGTCCAGACCTCATGGGAGTGGGCTAAAAAGAGGCTGCAGAAGAGCACTTTGGCTCCCCTTCGCTATGCGTCCGTGCACTCTTTCTAAGGAAAGAACATCATCACAACAAGAAGAGAAAGAAATCAAACTAGGGACTGTGCTGGATCGCTGAAGCCCAGCATTTCTCTCTGGACAGTCTTCACTGCTGTGTGCCTAGGCCAAAGATTTGATCCTTTGAGAGGCCTCATCCTCAGAGGACTCCACTCCCTTGTAGGCAAATCGACACACCCGGAAAGGGCGAAACCAGAGGAGTATGGCTGCACACATCATTTAGCCAATGAATACCACTGCAACACGTAGAAAAACACACAATACTAGTGTGACAATGGGGAAACAACGCAGGCCAGCGTCAGACATAGAAAACAAAGATGACAATTCTGATGACCAGGTAATGACCAACGAACTAATCAATCTCTCAGATAAGGACGTTAGAACAGCAATATGGAAGATGCTAAAAGAACTCAAAGAAACCATGGATCGAGTTGAACAGAACACTAGTAAGAACCAAGAAAATATGACAGAAATCACAAAACTCCAAACTGAAATAACATGTCAACTAACAGGCCTGAAAAACTCAGTAAATGAATTGAATGGTAAAATGGATGATCTCAACACCAGGGTAGAAGAAGCTGAGAATAGAATTGGTGCTGTGGAAGATGAGATAAATAACAACTCCATACAGTGGGAGAGATAGGGAAAAAAAAAACTTAAAACAAACGAACAGACAATGGAAAAAATAGTCAAAGAATGGGAACAGATGAAAATAGAAGTCTATGATAAGATCAACAGAAACAACTTAAGAATCATTGGAGTCCCAGAGACCCAGGAAGAAAATTTCCAGGAAGAATCAAAGGTCAAGAACATCATTAAAGGGGGCCGGGCGGTGGCACTGGAGGTAAGGTGCCTGCGCTAACCTAGGACGAACCGCGGTTCGATCCCCTGGTTCCCCATATGGTCCCCTGTGCCTGCCAGGAGCGACTTCTGAGCGAATAGCCAGAAGTAACCCCTGAGCATCACTGGGTGTGGCCCAAAAACAAAAACAAAACAAAAAAAAAGAACATCATTAAAGAGAAACTTCTAGAACTAAAGAATATATGTGATCAAATCTTGCATGCCCGAAGAGTACCAACCAAAAGAAACCCCAGAAAAATACTCCAAGACACATCCTAGTCACAATGACGAATCCCACAGGTAGAGACATAATTCTGCAAACAGCAAGATCAAAAAAGGAAATTACATTCAAGGGAGCATTCTTGAGAGTTACAGCAGACCTGTCACCTGAAACACTCAAGGGCAGAAAGCAGTGGTGGGATATTGTGACAAGACTGAATGAAATGAATGCTTCACCTAGAATACTATACCCAGCAAAACTCACTTTCCAGTTTGATGGAAGAATAAATTGTTTCACAGACAAAAAACAGCTCAGAAACTTTACAGACTCAAACCCACACTTAAGAGAAAAACCGAAAGACCGAATTTAAGACAAGACTAACCAAAAGACAAACCAAATTTTGATATAAAGATGGCATCAAATCCTAGGACAATTCTTTCTCTCAATGTCAATGGACTAAATGCACCAGTTAAGAGACACAGAGTGGCTAAATGGATCAAAAAACTCAATCCAACTTTCTGCTGTCTACAAGAAACGCACCTGAGGGGCCCGGGAGATAGCATGGAGGTAAGGCGTTTGCCTTTCATGCAAAAAGTCATCGGTTCGAATCCCGGTGCCCCATATGGTCCCCCGTGCCTGCCAGGAGCAATTTCTGAGCATGAAGCCAGGAGTGACCCCTGAGCACTGCCGGGTGTGACCCAAAAACCAAAAACCAAAACCAAAAACAACAACAACAAAAAAAAAACGCACCTGAATAGCCAGAACAAACATAGACTCAAAATAAAAGGCTGGAGGAAAATTATCAAAGCAAACAACAGCCATAAAAAAGCTGGAGTGGCAATACTAATATCAGATAATGCAAACTTTATACTCAGGAAGGTAGTAAGGGACAAAGATGGACATTATATATTAATCAAGGGGTATGTAGAGGAGGAAGAAATCACACTTCTAAACATATATTCACCGAATGAGGGTCCAGCAAAATATTTAATAAAATTGTTAGCAAAGCTGAAAAATAGCATCAACAACAACACAATAATTGTGGGGGACCTCAACACAGCTTTGTCAACAATGGATAGGTCAACCAGACTGAAACCCAACAAGAATATACTGGACCTGAGGAGAGAAATGGAAGAAAGAGGCCTAGTGGATATATATAGGACACTCCATCCCCAGAAACCTGGATACACATTCTTCTCCAATGTACATGGGACATTC
>PVKC010006023.1:0-31950 GCA_004027635.1 Crocidura indochinensis | reverse complement strand
TTTTTTTTAAGGCTTACATTGACTTTGGTATGAGTTTCAGCCACTTCAGTGAATGGCCTTGACATATCAAAGTTAAATAACTCTACTTCCTCTTCTCCAAAGTGAGAAAAATAATAATCCCTTTCTGATGGAGTTTTGTGAAAGTTGAATGAGATGATCAAAGTTAAATTCTCAGTCTTGTGACTTTCGGAAGTGACTCAAATTTAGATGTGAAACATCATTACTGATTTTTCTACAACCTTTGTAGAAAAGAGTGTGAAAACAAGCTTCACACCTTTCTCCCTTTTTGTCTTTTGAAATACAGAGAGCTTTCTAACCACCTACACCAACTCTATCTATTGCTAAGGAAATTTCTTGGAATCAAAATTCATGCTCAGAGAGTAAAATTTTTCTGAGAAAGTACAAATGTAGGATACTCTGCTGACTCTTCATACAATCTCCCATTAAAATGACCAAACATCACACAGAAAACACTATGTCCAAGATAAAAAGTTAATGACTCTCAGACCTAAAGTTTGTTAATTATGAGGTTTTCTTGGTTTATTACCCTCCTTTCCATGTTTCCAACTGTTTGCTCTATTTGGGAAGAGGAAAGAGGTTGTGAGAAAACCTAGTCAATACTACATGTTCTCTAGAATAACTAAAACATCTATATGCCGAGTTTATAGATTTTCTATGTAGTATAAGGGCTTGCTTTATCTCCTTTCCCTGGGTGAACTTGTGACTAAAATTTGTTGCATTAAAATAGTTTCTAAGCTGGTAGTAATCAAGTCTTCTGTTTTTGTTTTTTTTCTGGTTTTGTTTTATTTTGGTTTTTGGGCCACAGCCAGAGCCGCTCAGGGGTTACTCCTGGCTATGCGCTCAGAAGTCGCTCCTGGCTTGGGGGACCATATGGGAAACTGGGGGATGGAACCACGGTCCGTCCTAGGCTAGTGCAGGCAAGGCAGGCACCTTACCTCCAGCGCCACCGCCCAGCCCCAAGTCTTCTGTTTTATTATTGGTGAAATTATCTGTGTACTCACAAAATATAAATGGATGGTGATGAATATAAAGCCAACTATCTTTGATATTCTTCCCACCCCCACGTGCCAGATGGTTGTTGTGGGAGGAATTCAGGAATCTGAACTTGTGAAGGTGTTTCTGATGTGCTGGTGGCTTAGAGAAAAGATAGAGTTGTAAGGACTCAGTAGTTTATTAAAGAAGGGTAAAAAGCCTGTAGGGATGGGGTTGGGCAAGCAGGTCAGGAAGTACCAAATATCTCACATCCAATGCAGCAACATCTCTTTTATCTCTTTTATAGTTTTGGGTTCTACTTTTTCTACAGTGAAAAAAATAGGTGCAAAATATTTTTATGTAAAAATAGTGTACAGAACATTACACTAAATAATTACAAGAAACTGTAGTGACCACCCCATCCCTTTCCTCACACAAATAGAAAATGCTACCTTTTCTTTTTAATAGGAAAGTTTCCTGGATGTAACCAACTTGGACTGGGTCTTCTTTTCCTCCCTGAAATAAATGGGACACACAGCTTTTTTGGGGTGAATCTTGATGAGAATACTGCTAGTTTGTACAAAGGAGCTTGAGTCAAGAGTCAATATTCTTCTCCCAGCAAAGAAGTGGACTAGTTCAGACATTGTGTAAAAGCTATTAGTGGGAAAGATAGGCCAGAAAAAGAATAATAAAGTAAGTGAGAAGCATAAGGAACAGATCAGGAGTGAGTTAAGTTGGGCAAGAGTGGAAATGTGGAGGAGTTTAGAAAATTGACTTTTGAACATAGGTAAGATTGATAACATACTCAGATGGTATGTGTGTGTGTAGGTGTGTGCATGCATGCACAAAAGTAATGAACCACCCTCGCTAATTCTAGCATTATCTCCCACTCTAGTAGTTCGATGATATGTGCAATTGGGAGAGGATTTGATCTATGTCGAGCTACATATGTGGCAGCAAAGGCAATATCACAGCTAGCCACAAAGATAAGTTAGGACAATTGTCAGTGTCAGGTTTCCCAACAAGAACATAGATGTTGCCCACGAAGTTGCTCTTCAGAGGGTAGAAAACTGCCCTGGGATCTCATCAAATCCCAAAATTAAAGATTTGGAACTGTGGCCTTTAGAGGTGAGTAGATTAAGGATGAAGATGATGCGTATTTATTTATATTTGGGGGCATATCCAGTGGTGCTCAGGAGCTAGTCCCATCTCTGTTCTTAAGAGTGACCTGTGGCAATGATAGTAAAACTAAATATTGTGTTGAGGGAACAGGGATTGGATACACAAAAGACAATCGCCTTACCTTGCAAGATGATATTTATTAACATATGCCCCTAGTATATCTCTAGTCATAGTAATTGATGACAGTATTCTCTTCCGTGTAACCCTCCCTCTACCCCATGGAGAGAATCTTACTTCTGTCAGTCTACAATCATAGTATGTGAGTCTTATTAAATAGTTGCTGTGTTCTACCCTGGAGGGAACTCCACGCCACTAGGAGGGGATGATAGAGGGAAATGTATATAAACACACACTTGCTTTCAAAAGTAAATATAGGGCCTGTAGTTAAAATGTGCTTCGTAAAGTAAGCAAGCATCCTCTTTCTTGCAAAGCAAGCACACAACTCTCATTAACCTTGTAACCACAGCGTGTGTTGGCTTTAAGACTCAGACACCTTAGGGCTTGATACTTGGCTTACAGAGATTCTTTGTCTTGGCCTTGATTTGGGAATCCAGGTCCCTGGGATTCTTTGGATCTGTGATGTGGCTAGTCAAATAGATAATGCAACTGAACTGGGTCTCTCTAGGTCAGCAAGTCCAGCACAACTCCTATTTTCTCTATTTGTCTTTTCTTTTGCAGGAATTTAGAATCTAGATTCTGTTTCTATTTTGTGCAGGTTTAAGGCAGAGACAGAGGTAGATTTGGAGATGAGACCAGGGAAGTTTCAAGGCCCTATAATTGTGTTGGTAGTCAGTTTCAATCACAAGGATCATCTTGATCTTAACCAGAGAAGGCTTGCTAGGCAGTTGGCTTGCTTCATAACTTTATCCACCTTTCTAAGTCTTCATTAGTGTCCTAGAGACTTCTGGAAGCATTGAACAAATACATTAGAAAATAGAGTTGTGGGGCTGGAGAGATAGCATGGAGGTAAGATGTTTGCCTTTTATGCAGAAGGTCATTGGTTCAAATCCCAGCATCCCATATCCATATGGTCCCCTGAGCCTGCCAGGAACGATTTCTGAGTGTGGAGCCAGGAGTAACCCCTGAGTGCTGCTGGATGTGACCCCCCCCCCAAAAAAAAAAGAAAGAAAGAAAATAGAGTTGCAGGTCTGATCTGATAATAAGACTATTGGCTAATTTTCCCTGGGCAATGTAATGACTTATAAGAAACTAATGTACAAGGGTTTGGAAATTTTTGTGACTTCACTTCTAAAGTTTTGATTTATGAATGAAACGTTCTATATATTTGAGAGTCTTACAGCAGAAAGTCTTAATTTCAAGATTCTCAGTTAAAATCCAGTATTTTTATATGTTAATCTATCAATTTACCTACTTACTATCTACCTACCTAATGCATCTGCCTACCTCATGTATCTAGGTTCTAGTGCTGTCTTTTTGAAGTTGTCCAGAGTATAAAGAACTTCTATGCTAGAGGAATATCTATGGATATAACATATCTAATAATATAGTCTTTTCCTGGGTGGGAATATTCTTTTAATTTTTTTCCTTTCTGGGAGGTTCAACTAAATTACAGTAAAGGATAACTGGTTCTTAACTAATCACCAGACATATCGTCAATCTATGCTCATAAAAACTCCACAAATAAAGTGAGTTTTGAGGAAATACCTTTTTCTTTCCTTTACCATTCCTAAATGTCCTTTACCAGAAAGGCCTTAATGATGCAATTTTTCTTCTCTAAATGGAATGGGGGAGAGTTTACAGGGGAGTAAAAATGTAATAGGAAATCTTTATCTAGACATTAAAGATCCTAACATTTTTCAATATTATGTACCAATCATATTCCAATAAAGGAGAAAATTAAAACACCAAATACTTAAGGCCTCATTCTGAGCCATCTGACTGGGTTGACTCAATGCCACAGAGAAACTCCCTGTCTCTCTGAACACTGCTTCAGAAAAACTCCCCTCAAAATTTTTTTTAAGAAACTAGAAGCACTTTAACAAGGACAAAACAGCTTCATCTATCGTTCTTTACAAAATTATTCATACAATCTTAGATTAGTTTTAAGGACATGAAGGCTAGAAACTAAGGTCAGAAAGGAAAATTCCCTATCCAAATCTTCTGCATGCTCATTGGTACCTGTCTCCAACCCTGATGCTGTGCTCACTCCTACTACCAACCAGGCTTCCAGGAGCCCCTGAGTCTAAAAACTCTTTGGGTATCAGTGTAAACTGGGTGAACCTCCAAATTGTATTGTATATCCTCCTTAGGAATTCCACAAGCCTGCTGAATAGACAATAAACCTACTTTCCTGAACTTACAAGCTTAACAAAAACAGGTGATTGGCCCAGAGATGAAAGGCAGTCAAAAGATGAAACAGAAAGACCAGAGCACAGACCATGAGGGGCCACGATTATGGCAGAGCTGTATTATCCATCATTCAGAAGATTCGTTGACCTGCTTATGCCTGGAGCCCACATCTGCAGACCAACTGTCCTGGGAGGAGTGAGAGGGCCTATAATTACAGGTGGTTATGACTGGGCCAGAGAGCCACCTCAATTTTTGGAGTTGCTTTTGAAGTCTAGCACCTCTTGACCACACATTCCCCACCTTCTTTCCTTCGACTTACTGTCTCAAGTTAATCTCAGGTAAAACCTAAGGCCAAGTTTGCTTTGCTTTCTGGTGTCCAACTGACACTAATTACACCCTTACCCTACCACACACTACACATAAGAACATACGCAGGCGTATACATACATACAAACACACACAGATACACACACACACACACACACACACACACGTGTTTGCACACACACGCCCTTGTAGTGGGTGGAGTTGCTACCTGAGATTGCTCCTGATTCATCTTTCAAACATAAAACGTCACCTGGCTGCTCCCTCGAGGCCTTGCTCTGAGATCCTGCAGCTGATAGACTAATTGGGGCTAATGTGATAATGGGTAATAATGACATCTACTGTTTTTTATCAGTCATTTGCATTTTAACAGAGCCTCTGGGAAATACACCAAGTTAGAGATAGGAAACCTTTAGTGAAGAAGAGAGGCAAGACTGGGCGGTAGTTGAGGGCTTTCAGAATTTCTCTGGACTGCACACCAAAACTTCCAAATCCTCTTCAAGCCCTGTTTGAGTTCCAAGATCTCCAATCCACCCCTGTGCAGCTTGCCTGTCCTTTA
Source organism: Crocidura indochinensis (assembly GCA_004027635.1). Lineage (NCBI taxonomy): Eukaryota > Metazoa > Chordata > Mammalia > Eulipotyphla > Soricidae > Crocidura > Crocidura indochinensis. The sequence continues at coordinate 26,582 of PVKC010006023.1, read as the reverse complement.
CTCTTTTTTTTTTTTTTTTTTTTTTTACAAACCTCTTCATTCCTGTTACAGAAAGGGAGCAGGAAACTAGAAAAAGGAGCAAGAAATAAAAGCTGCTTCCCCTCACTTCCACTACTCAACCCACTTACTTTTGGTTTCATTCAGTCTTCTCTTTGCCAGGTGAAGAAGAACTTCTTGATTTTAATCACAAAATGTTGGTTTGAATCACAAACTCTTGGTCTGTACTCAAACTCAGTTTTTCTTTTCTTTTTCACAGTAGAGTTAAAGCTAAGCCTGGATGCTTAGTTTTTCCCAGGCTGGTGTCCAGGATGACCTGAGAGGGAAAGTTAATGGTTAGGAGAGGGTATTTTTCCTTGCCAGAAGCACTAGCTTACCAGTATGGGAGGAGGGGAAGTGCATTTGGGACCCAATGAAGCAGGTTTTGGACCCAGATTGGTGGAGATCTCAATGCGTCTTGTAGAGTCAAAGATCCTTCTTCATGGTTTTGGCCTGTTTTTCTTTCCCAAACTGTTGTTTCCAGCTTCAGCTTAATGGTTTGTTTTTTTTTTTGGGGGGGGGGTGTTGTTTTAGTTTTTTTACCTCTCTAGTTCTTCTAAAATGCAAATGTATGATGAAAGTTGAACAACAGGACAAAACGAAGTCTTGTGAGTATTAAGATGAAATTGAGGCTCTGAATAATCTACATTCATATTTTTTGGCTGAGAGGAGGCCCACTTTCCATGAACCCTTCCTCCAAGTCTCCTGATGTTCTTGCCTATTGTTAGATGAGGCTGTTTTTCAAAGCCTACTTTGAAAATTGCCTACTTTGAAAACTGCCAAAGAGGCCATTGTACTGGGAGGAGAATCTAAGTTCCAGGCTGTCCACTGAACCTAGTCCCGGCATATTCTAATGCCAAAGCAGAGAGGATGATATATAGTTTAGTACATGAGACAGATGCTGAAGATGTTTCACAGGCCATCTTTTAAGATTTACACATGTAAATTTCTTTCAGATTTGAACTTCTCATTTTGGTTATTGTATTCTTGTTTCTTGGGGGTGCTTTGGGGTAGCAAGGATTTTGCATTCCTTCTTTCAAAACAGCTTCGAAGTTGAAAAGAACAGTCACGACCAAATCAATTCCTCATCTATTAACAGGTTGTCTCTGTTCTTGAGACACAGGCATAACCTGGTTAGACCTGTTTTGTTTGAACACTAACTGTGTGAGTTGGCCAAATGCAAATGAGCCAATGTTTGTAATCCTTTATTTTATTTTTTTAAAGGGCCTAGTGGCCAATCAGAAGAGGGGGAAGTGACTTAGGGAATTCCCGGTTGGTGGCTTATTGCTTAACATCCTACAAAATGATTTAAAATTATTGTCATATGCATTTATCTTCACTCTGTTGAGGGTTCAGGCGTGATAACACCCCTGTTTCCCCATCCCCGAAGGAGCTGGCGTGCGTGCTGCCCGCTGCCTCCCCTCCATTAGCCACAGCTATTGGATTTCCCACCCAGAATCTTTAGGTAAATGAGGTAAGTCCTTATTTTTCAACCTTCTTTTGAATCTGGAGTTCAACCACCTGAGTGGAAAAAGAAACCTACCTGAAGCAGACAGGTGAAAAGAAAACAGCCTTCCTGGTGCCTGGCAGGAGAGGGATCTGCCTCACTTGTATTCACCTCACTGAGTCTTAGAATTTGACTTGGGAGGGCAGCTGGACTACTTTGGATACGATCTGTGAATTTGGTGCTTTGCCTCTGGATTACCATCCCCGTGGAATTCAAAACCTATTGGTTTCCCTCTATCTGTGTGACAAAGCCTTTCTTCTGGATTGATTCCTACTGGAACAAATAGGCGGCTCAAAAGAGGTGCCTGGATATAGCTCCGGGAAGAACTTGTTGGCTGAATACCTGTTGGGGCTCTTAACACATGTTCTCACTTTCTTGAGATGTTTTCTGTTGGTAACATTTCTGGCTCATTAGTTATATGGAAAGATAGATTTGTCTTTGATATGTTCCAGGCTCAGGAAATGGCAGTAACAGGCAATGATGTATGGCACTCACACTTGAAATAATAACCAGGCAGCTCTCTGATAGAGGAGGGCACTGGGGAGAATCTAAAAATGGTTCTCTACAGAAACAAAAAGAAAAGAAACAAGAAGAAATCAAAACTCAAATTAGTGAAGAGTTGTGCCATATCACAAAGGCATAAATAACACTTTGTTCCATAATAGATACTATACTTAGATAGCAGACTTGAGTCAGCAGTAGCAAAAGCCATCCAAGGCAACTCTTCTGATTTTGTTTGGACACTATGAAAAAGTGTTGGGCTAAAGATGGACAGAATTGGAAAAAGTCTAGTAGAAATCTTCTTAGTGGTAAATAAGAGTACTGAATGAGCAAAAATTGATACTTTCATCACTGGCCTTGCCAAGAGATTGTATAGTGTCAGAGTTGTGGAAGCATATGTCTCTTTAAGAGGAAGCTTAAGATTCTGTGAGCTTGTCTTCACAGGTGTCTCTGCTGGTTATTTGCACTGATCTTAGTAAGAAAGAGAAAGTGAGAGAGTCTTTGGATGCATTTTGAAAATTTCCTGCTATGAGATATAGTTCAGGGCTTGACTCTATATCTATGAGTGTGAGAGAGTGTGCATATAGAGTCTTCTGATATGTAAACGGGTAATTGGGAATCATGGATGTTCATGTGCAAATTCTCCCAAGGTCATGGGAAAATTGATTTTCAACAGGAGACAAAAATATCATGCTATAAGAAAGAACTCATGAACAAGCATGTTATCAGAAAAGGCTGTGAAGAGATTTTTAAGATGAATTTTAATTGAAGTTTACATTTGGAGTTTGCAGAAGACCCCTTTTCCTTCTTTTTGAGACCTTAGATTCTGATACTATAAACTAACTCATTCATAATTCATGTCATAGTCTGTAATCTAAAGTCACTTAGGGTCATTTTCACACTATTCACAAATGGGTCATGTGAATAGATTTTAAATTATAATGATAGAACATAAAATTAAGGCTATTTGGTAGTTTATGATACCATTTAAAAAACTGATAAATATAATGAAGACAATTCTCCATATTTCCAAAATATTTTATAGGGACATTTAAAGGGAAATTAACTTTAAAAAAACATTTACATGGAAGTTCTCCTGCATTATTCTTCAAACTGGTGGCATTACCCAGAACTTTTAAAGGTGACTGTGGATAAAGATGAAAACTTTGATCCAGATCCCATACAAATGAAATGTATTATATAAATGAAAAATTTATGTAATACCACCTGGATATTTTTCACTTTTTATTATGCATTTAGTTTTCGCGAATGGAAGTGCTTTGGTTCTTTCTGGACCAAAGGACCTACGTTTACACTCATGAGTCCATGTTTCTTAATTCACTTCTCTTGAATTTACTAATTTTATCCATCTTATCTTTTAAAATTTTTTCAACTTCCTAAGAAACAGGAAAAAATGGAACTGGACAGGTTAAAACATTCACTAAATGATTCAATTAGCTAATTGGAAACTTGAAGGAACTGGTATCAGATCTCAGGTTATAATCTGAGTGCTTTGTGCCAAAGTTCAGTTCTAGGAAGTAGAATATGAATTTCGGGAAGTTTGCAATGTTTTCTCTATCTCTTTCTGCTCCTCCATTTGTTCATCAAACTCTCAACTCCTAAATTCAGAAATTCTAGAGTGTGCATGTGCTTTAGATCATTTTTCTTTATGAAAGCCGTGAAAGGATTCTACTTAATATTATAGCATTAAGCACAGATATGAAGGTTTAGATAAATTATGGGAATGCTGTTCTTTCTATACCTTTTCTTCAGAGGGAATTGTCTCTAAATCCTTTCAAACAGATGTAATTTTCAAAGACTTTTAGGTGATGGGGTTGGATGATACTATGAATACTATGCTAAAACCTGCTAACAAGCTACAGTTTAAGCAACCAAACCTAAATTTGGAGACTGATTTTCAGTGATGTCTCTGCCCCTGTTGTGTCCACATTTTTCTTATTATGATAACTATTATTTGTGGAGAGACAAACATTTCTGCTGTGGTGGCCTAATTGGGAAGTATTGATTCCTTTGCAGATTTATATTTAATGGCCACATATTTTCACCCTGGATTTGTCTCTTGGTAACTCACTGACTGTGGAGGCTTTCAGTTTAGATAAGTAGAATCTGCTATGGGGGAAGTCATCTGGACACAGGGGCTGGAAGGCAGGTTAGTTTGACCATGTTTTGCCTTTAGACCTATTGCTAATTGGAGGGATGGGGATTATAATAAACAGCAATGTCTAATTATACAATTTATTCTAAAGACATTAAGTTCTTAGGAAGATAGATTAAACCTTAAAGTAGACAGGGTTCAAAAGGGCCAGACTATTAGCTTTTGTATAAGCAAAAATATAAAAGGAAGATTGGTTTTCTACTGTAATTTCATTAAGATGGGACATATGTTCAAGTTGCAGGAAGCTGAAGCAAAAAGTTCATAGCTATTTTATAAAAAAATTTATTGGACATTAAAGTGGGGAAAATATTTCTCTAAGAATATCCTGTGAGGAATTTCAGAGTAATAGTTTTGTGTGACTGGGGCTCAGTGTTGACAAGGCAGTTTGAAGAAGAGTGGCCCGAAGCAGTAACAGGGCGACCTGTTTTTCTCAACCCACCAAAGTTCTGTGGCCATGATATACTTCTCTGGAATTTATTTATTTTTCTAAGCTGGGAAAAAGTGTTTTCATTTTATCATCTTTAAAATTCATTTAACTTTCAGATTCTGGTGATTGTGAAGGGGAAGACTAGCCTTACTAAGAGGTCAGTAGGCATAACTCGAACCTGTGAAACTTGAAAGAAGTGTGAGATACTCTGATAAGAATGAGATGGGGGAAAATTTCATGACTTCATTTTCCTACACATGGATGTACATGGAATCCATCATGCTGAGTGAAATAAGTCAGAGAGAGAGAGAAAAATGCAGAATGGTATCACTCATCTATGGGTTTTAAGAAAAATGAAAGACATTCTTGCAATAATAATAATTTTCAGACACAAAAGAGAAAAGAGCTGTAAGTTCCAGCTCACCTCATGAAGCTCACCATAAAGAGTGATGAGTTTAGTTAGAGAAATAACTATATTTTGAACTGCCCTAACAATGAGAATGTAGGAGGGAAATGGAGAGCCTGTCCAGAGTACAGGCGGGGGATGGGTGGGATGAGGGAGATTTGGGACAATGGTGATGGGAATGTTGCACTGGTGATGGGTGGTGCTCTTTACATGACTGAAACTCAAACACAATTATGTATGTAATCAAGGTGTTAAAATAAAATATTAAAAAAAAAAGAATGAGAGGGGGGAAGTCACTTGGAATGGCTTGTTTGGGATATTTGGCCAAAGGATATACTTGATAGAGATACTGCATTGGGACACCAAAGATACTAGTTTTACTAAGAGTCAGTTTCTAGGATATTCTTTTATCCTTAACAATTTAACTCATATATTCTAAGTTGGAAGGAGTGTAAAACTGGTTATGACTGACTGTATTATGCCACAGGGAACAGTTGGTATATCAGAGAGCACTAATATATTCTATTAATCTCCAAAGGAAACTTCTGTGAAATGAGCATTTGGATGCATGCAGAGTCCACTCAGTGTGTGTGTGTGTGTGTGTGTGTGTGTGATGCTCATCTTGCTTTGATAATTGTCCATGGATTATCAGTAGATCCAATGGTAACAAACCCATTTCTTCTGGAGGAAGACCCTAGATACTTCAGGGCTACTACAGTATCCCTACAGGGTACTGTGTGGGGAAGTATGACTGGCTGAGCTCTTGAGCAGCCAACCTAGATAAAGTGATGTTCTCAGATGGACTCCGTCTGTATCTGGAACAACCAGAGCTTTCAACAGGGTCAGGCAGGGTGGCCCATTTAAAGAAGCTCCCAGGGTTTAATTGGTCTTGCTTTTAAAAAGACACCCTGTAAAAATAGTCCTTTGAAAATTGATTTCACTAGCACCTAACCACACTCTTTCTTCAGTTTGTTTTATAGGGCTGGGCCCCTTGTTCTAGTTCATTGGATTCTCATTATCTCTTTTCTCCCAATCTTTACTTACACACACCCTGGCTCTCTCAGACTCTTGTCCTTCCTTTTTCAGAAGCCCCTTAATCCTTATTAAAGTATCTATCTACCTATTTTCTTTAAAGAAGGCAGCTGGGGTGATAGAGCAATAACACAGTGGGGGTGGGGGGTGGGGGCAATGTTTGCCTTGCATGCAGGCAGATGGGAGTTTGATCTCCGGCATCCCATATGGTTTCCTGAGTACTTCCAGAAATGACCCCTGTGTATAGAGCTAGACGTAACCTCTGAGCACCACTGGGTGTGGCCCCCCCCAAATAAGGCAGCTGGGGAGACATTCAAAGAACTTGAGTGAATATTTTGCATGCTGTGGATCCAGATTTAGATCATAGTACTACAAAGTTTCACCAGCATTTATCAGGAGCAATGCTCAAGCACTGACTTAAGAATAGCCCCAGAGTAACAACCAAACCAAACCAAACCAAACAGAACTCAAACAAAATAAGAAATATAAGTACACTTAAAAATGCTTTTAGATGTCAACAAAGTTCCTCAAATATCTATTATACTATTTTTATTTTTAGACTAATAAACCCAACATTTTGGAATAGTAATTTTGGCCCTTAACCAGAAGTACACAGGAATTACTCCTGGTTCTTTAAGGATCACTCCTGGCATGCTTGGAGGCCATATGAAGGCCCAAGATCCAGCCAGCATTGAATGTATGCAAAGCAAATGCTTTAGCTTCTGTACTATATCTCTGGCTTCAACCCCATTATTTTAACAGAACTATTCATTTTTGATTGTGTATGACCTTGAGTCAGTGACTTTAACTTTGATGTTATGTTGTAATTGTGTATTATGTTCTTACTCAAGATCATAGGCACAAAATAAACAATGCCAGGGCATGGAACCTGATTAGTTAAATTTTAGATTCCAGAAATTTTAGTAAACATGCCAGTCTTTTCTCAGAGTGATGCAAACCTCCTTCAAAAGTTTTTTTGAATTTTATTAGAGTATGTAAAGCTTTCTAATTTTCATATGTGACAATAAAACTTGGAGAATTTTATTGAAATTATTTTTAGATATATTTTAGATGTCTCCTGCAACTCTTAAAATTCTTTGTATAGGGTAATATATTCTAGTAAACATAAGGTATGTGGAGTAGGATAGAGAACTTTCTTCTACTTAGTATGATTGCTGCCAAAACTTCTTTTTTTGGGGGTGGTGGTGGGGGATTTAGACTTTAGAATGAGACTCAATTCAGCCTCTTTCTCATTATGTTCACTGGAAAATCAAAGAGCACCTAGTTTTCCTTATTTTTATCTTAACTGCACTGGCAAGTAGCTGTGGGGTTGAGGATTACTGATAAATAGACTTTAGCTACTTGTGTACCCAGAGGGGTAGGAGACTGATATTTTTGTTATTTTTCTTTGGGAAACATTCAAAAATACTTAGGCTCTGTACTTGAGGTTTGCTCATGAAAGTGATCACATTTAGTGGTGGTAGACGGAAGTTCACATACTGCCGGGAATTGAACCCAGACCATTCACATGAATGACATGTAGATCATGCCTCGTCTCTTTGAGCTATCTTTCAAGCTGGTTATGGATTTTTTTTGCCTGGAAGCAGGTGGCATATGGTGCAAAGAACATTGGGTTTTAGAATTAAGGAGAGTATTTGAGCCCTAGTTCACATTTGGATCTTCACCAAGCAGCTGAGTGACTTTAGGTGAATTATGTAAGCTCTAGAATAAAATTTCTTCATCTGGAAAATAGGGCTAATAACACCTATTGCACAGGGCTGTTGTAAGTATTAAATGAGACAAATAAACTGAAAGAGCCTGGAAAAATGCTTGTAAGCAGACATGAACAGCACAGGAGTTAAAATGCTTGCATTACATGCAGATGATCCCGTCATCATCAGTTTGATTGCCAGCTCTGTGTATGGTCTAGCACTGCTAGAAGTGATCTCTGAACAAAGAACCAGGAGTAAGCCCGGTACACTAAGGCAGGGGTGGTGAACAGGATTTTTACCCTAATGAATGGCAAAATGCAATATGTATTTAATATATTATTGTTAAAATTATATGCTATTGTGTGAGTGTTCGTCTGTTTTGGCAGGTTACTATGTGGTGTGACTCTCTGACTCTGACAATTTAAAATTTTGGCTCTTTGTGTCCAACTTGTTGGTCACCCCTGCATTAAGGTGTTCTCTCACCCCTCATTTATAACACACACACACACACACACACGTATACACACACCTGTTTGTGACTAAATGATCAGTAATTTGTGAAATGGAAATTGACAATAAGTCCTCAATCATTTTTTGACAATCACTAGATTGTAGTGAATACGTTTCAAACATTGTGGGGGGCTTTTGGTGCTGAAACTCAGAATATAATTTGCTTTATTTAAAAAAAAATGGATGTTGACTCTATACAGTAACCTTGGGTAAAATACATTAAGGCATTTATTAGGGAGTCCATCAGCAGGGAGATAGGGTAAACCATGTTAACGGGGGTCCCTCCAAATTGGCCTCCATATCTTGAGCTGGCTATAAATGAGGATTCAGATAATACCTGGGAAAAACACACCACATGTTTTTATAGTATATCTTGTGGTCTGACACAGAGGGATCTCCAGGGAAAACTGATTCCCCTTCTAGGCAATTCTTATGACAACTGCAATATCATATTGCTGCCAGTCCCTAAAATTCTTGACAGTATTTTCTGATGATTCAGAAGCTTTGGAAATAATTTATACTCATTTTACCAAGACACTATTGGTCTTTGCTTCTGGTTAATTGCTCAAATTAGGTTTCTGGTCAATGAGAAGTGGAAGTTTTGTGGATGGAACTAGAGTTCCATAGTCAGGGTTCTTTTTTTTTGTTGTTGTTTTTGTTTTTGTTTTTTGGGCCACAGCCAGTGATGCTCAGGGGTTACTCCTGGCTACGCGCTCAGAAGTCGCTCCTGGCAGGCACGGGGGACCATATGGGAACCGGGGGATTGAACCGTGGTCCGTCCTAGGCAAGGCAGCAGGCACCTTACCTCCTGTGCCACCTCCCGGCTCCCCATAGTCAGGGTTCTTAACCTAGGAAGAGAATTCAGGTCATTTGTAAACACGAATGTGAAAAAAAAATGACATTTTCATTTTCAGTAAACTAAACTTTTGTGTCTCCTTCAATATAAAAGTAGAAAAAAACTCCATAGCAGCATTAGCTTTAGCTATGACTTTCACTATGAGAAATTATAGAAACTTTTACATTACATTACATTTGCTAAAGATGTTTCACATTATTGACTTTCATCATTCCCTTGATAACATGGGGACTATTAGAGTTTATTGAATATAAAGAATCACATATACTAGTATGAGATCTCAAACTAGTTTAAAAGTATTTTCTAGTCTTGTATATTTTATTTTGTCTTGATATTGGTTCATAGGATTTTCAAGCTGTAGAATGGGCTCATAGTAGGAATAAAAAGCTAAGAGACATTTATTTTGGAGCCACCCCTGTGATGCTCAGGGATTACTCCTGTTTCTGTGCTCAGAGTTCATTTCTATCAGAGCTTTGGTGACCATATGGGATGCTGGGTACTGTACCTGGTTTGGCCACATCTAAGGCAAATACCCTTCTCACTGTGCTATTGCTTTGGCACCAAAGAAAATGATTTTTATGCATAGGGCTAATGAAATGACACCATGTAAATTAGCTAATAATTAGCCTTTGTCAAAATATTTTTCTTTTTGCCAATTGTTCCACTTACTAGTAGCTTTGAAGTTGTGAATTCAGCTCAGAATAATGGGATGATGATGATGATGATGAAGACGATGATGATAATAATAATAATAAAAATAATGGAAATAACAGCTAATCTGTGGATCTTCTAAGAACTCGGACAGATGAATTCAATGTCATCTTTTGTATTACTCTCCACACCTCATTACTCAGGAGGTTGCTTGTATGACAGACAAAATGTTTTCTCTTATTGTATGGGTGGAGATGATATTAATGATGGACAAATGTATAAGGTGCGTGTTGTCAGTAAAGTCTGTGTAATGACACAGAGTTCAACATTTAAGAAGGCCTTGTCCTTGATTTAATGTTCTCCTGCCTTTACTATTCTGAACATTTTTTTTCTGAAATTCTTGATATGTTTTGAACAAAGGGTCCCAAATTTTCCTTTTACATTGAGCCCTGCAAATCACCTGCCCCTGGTGGTGGTGGGTTGTTCTGAACATGTGATCACTTCTGCTGCTGGATAGCTGGGAGATGTTCTGGAGAGCATCTTATAATTTTATTCATCTAACTGAGCTCTAGTGGAAAGCTGAGGCCTGACAAGGAAAGGCTATTGAAGGTTTTGGGTTGGTGAGTTTTTTAATCTGTTAACTGAAGATTTCCTGCAAAAAAATTAAAGTAGTTAAATAATTGATTGATTGATATCATTTGATTCCTTGGGAAACCTTTTTGGTAGGGAATTGATTGCTTTATGGATAGGCTTTTTTACTTTATGTTTTTCAAAGAGCTTACTACACATAGATCAATGTACTAAGAGAGGCAGAGCAAAGAGTATTCTGGAAGGGAAAGTGAAACCCAATGTGCAGAGTCTACCATACTTGTAGAAAGAAAGTTAAAGAGAACTTGTATTTCTGGCCGATAGTTATTTCATGATTGTCTGTATAAAAAGAAAGTCCTGTTTCTTCTAATTTGTGAGAAAATTTATATGATTTTTATTGTGTAAGTCACAAAGATGATAATGAAACAAACTTCCTCAGTTTCTAACTATACCTGACAACTGAATTTTTGTTGTTGTTGTTGTTGCTGTTGTTTTGGGGCCATACCTAGTGATGTTCGGGATTATTCCTGGCTCTGTGCTCAGAAATTACTCCTGGCAAGTTTGGGGGACCTTATGAGATGCTAGGATTTAAACTCAGGCTGCATGCAAGGCAAATACCCTACCTACTGTGCTATTGCTCTGGCCCAAACAACTAATTTTTGTGTGTGTGTGTGTGTGTGTGTGTGTGTGTGTGTGTGTGTGTGTGTGTGTGTGGTTTTTGGGTCACACCCGGCAGTGCTCAGGGGAAACAACTAATTTTTTACAAACTGTTCCAAAGTCATGGACATGGTAATGGCAGAAGATCAGGAAAACTTTCCTAGATTTACCAGAGGAATGAAATTCAAGTTTATTTTTTTATACCACATAGTCATAGATTTTCTCTTGTCAATGCAATTTCCACAGTAGGAAGGCTCAGGCAGCAAGCATTGTTCCTTTCAACTTATCCTCCTTTCCTCAGTTTTTTATTAGTTCTTTTCATTGGTTATATTATCTCTGCTCTTTTATAATGGTTAATAAGTCTGAGGTGACTTGAGGCAGCCAAGCCAGACCCCTAAATCAATCTGAGTTTGAACAGCAGGAAGTCAGATCAAAATTTTTATAGATGTTAGAAATGATGTGGGATTTCTATAATGCAAGTTTTATACTCAATAGGAAAGATGCATTTTGGGGGCCCGGAGATAATTAATATGTCTCTTATTCACATTTGGAGGAAAAGTTATGGGAACTGCACTGAAAGGACCTCAACCTCAAATAAAAGATATGAGATTCTAAGGGATTTCCATTTCTCTAGAAATACAAAGATCCACTTTCGAAGCTGCAAACAAATATTATGTTGCTCTTACCCCCCTCATATATTTATTACAATGCATTCTGATCATTTGATAGCTCTATGACTTTCCATGAGTTACATTAGTTATCTGTGTCTATTTATCTGTAAAAAGGAAAAATATTTGTACCAAATACTTGGATGTTATTGGAAGAATTAAATGAGGCAATTAGTGTGAAGACTAAATTAATTCCTAGCATATCATAAACAAGAAATGCAAACTATAATCCCTGCCACCGTTTCGACTATTGTTTTGTAATTTACAGTTGGTGAAATTCCAAATTGACGGTTGTTGATCTTTTCTCAACTGGAGAATTGTTGGTTTTTCCTTGGGAAGGGACTGGACTCTCAAAATGGTCAAATCCATTGCCTCTGTTCATCTTGATCCCTCTTTGGTTCTGATCCCCATCTCTCTTTCCTTCCTCCACGCTTCTCGCATTCTTGCGCATTTGGTCTTATTTATTTCTCAGTCAAGGGAGGGTGTTGTTAAATCTTTTATTTTTCTGGTTGCCCTATTTGGTTTTAAGGCACTCCTCTCCCTGCCCTGCTCATGACAAGAATGCTTGGGAATGCTCAGCCAGCCATATCCCTTCTCTGTTGGAACACCCTGTTTTCAACACTGCTTGAAAAGTGACATCTTTGAGGCCTTTTCTCTGGCATGATGTTCCCCACCCCCATTAAGCTGGTGATTTGGTGTGATGAAGTACAATGACTGAATAATCAGAGAGGGAACTGATGGGTTAAGGATCATTATGAGAAGGAGTATTATATGAAGAGATACTATGGGGAGAATGAAGGAGATAGACACTGATATTCAAGGTAGCAGGGAGGATGGTGAATTCTTCAATATGCCAAATAGAATGTTGCCCATTGCCCACTTATCCTGTCCTTCCATCTCAAAGCCTAGAAAAGATACTCTGAGGCTCCCTCAACTTCTATGTGTTGAAGACAGGCTGATGCCAATGCTTAATTAGTGTTGTGATCTCCTTTGGAGTTATGTGTTTAGCATTCTGTGGCACTCCCCTTCTTTTTGTTTTTGGGCTTGACTTCATCATGTGATACTGACAAAGCAATGAGAAAGGAGAAAATGCTGCTGCTTTATTCATGCAGAAATCACACCTTGAATATCTTAGGCCCTTTCTACGTAGGACTTGAAATCTCCTACCACTTGCAAAACACAAGTGAATCAACATAGCTATCTTTAGAGATAGGGATAGCTAACCTCATTTTCCTGATGGGAAAAAATTATGATACAGGGCTCAGGGAGTTTTCAAATTATTCTGGAGAAAGAGTGAGACAAAATAGGAGGGATGGAGGGAGAAAAACTGGGGAAAATAGTGGCAGGAAATAAACATTAGTGAAGGGATGGGCGTTGGAATTATTGCATGACTGAAACTCAACCATCAACAATTTTTAACTCTGTATCTCAAGATGATTTAATAAAAAATAAAAAAAATAATTCTGGCTATCCAGATCTGGGTATAGGAGTTTGTGAAAGAGCCTAAAAGACAATTCAGGTATACTGAGTCTCTGTTTTAGGAGGTAACCCAGAGACCACACCTACTCCCAAACCATATTGACTTTTGGAAGTCAACCGTTTGGAGGAGTGTGGTTTGGGTCTTGATCATATCCCGGCAGACCCTTCTCTGCCCTTTTAAATCTGATTCATGATCTTAACCTGGGTTGGCTGGAGGCTGGCCATGTCATTCTGTAGATCTTGGACACCCCTCAGTGCCTTCACAGAGTCAGCCAGTGGAAAAGTACAGTATCTTCTGGCCTCTTGGCTCTGTCAGCTCTGGCTGACCTGCTCCATCTCTTCTTTTCTTCTAAAGGAGTGGGTAGGTAGCATCCAAATGAAAAGCACAGGTATTTCTTTAGTTTTATAGAAAAACAAATTGGCATGAATGCTCAGTCAAACCAGCTCAGGCTGTTTGGGCAGATGCCTTTCTTTGCTTTTTTCTGTTTATTTTCCAACAAATCAATGCTTAACTGCGTTGTTATCGGAGCAGAGCAACAGGTGCAAAAAAATAACTCTGCTGCCAACTCAAATGAAAAGGTAGGGCTTATACCCTCTGGGAGGTATTCAGAAGATAACAGAAGCCCCTGCCAGCAACTGAATTAACAGCTCTGTTTACGGTGGGTTTTATGTTAACAACCTGCTTCTAACCCTCCGACACATAAACACACCATTGTCTTGGAGAGGGACATTCAACCTTGCAGACAACCAACTGCTTTATTCTGACCCGAATGGGGATTGGTTTTGGCTGAAGCTGCTTTGTGAAACTCTGGGGCATTACCTTGGCTGCCAAGTCCATGTCTTAGTGAAGGTTTCCGGTGAAAGAGAGGGCATGAATTGCCAGAAAGAAGAGGTTCATCCTGCTTTTAAGCTAGCTGAAGTTCTTTTCAAGGTCACTTGTTGCCAAATACCAGAGCCAGTTGCCTGACACTCCACTCTCTGATCTTGCCCTGTTTCATAGGATAGACTGTGAGAAATGAGCTTAGATAGAGCACATTGTTTTAGAAGTGCTGTCCTAACTAAACCAAGGCATGGTAGCTTCTATGCTTTCTTTATCATGTCCTCTATTTGTTGGCAGGGAAGAATAAATATTAATATTTAGTTGACTCAGCATTTGTTTTTGTTTTTGTTTTTGTTTTTGGGTCACACCCGGCAGTGCTCAGGGGTTACTCCTGGCTCCATGCTCAGAAATTGCTCCTGGCAGGCACGGGAGACCATATGGGGCACCGGGATTCGAACCGATGACCTTTTGCCTGAAAGGCAAACGCCTTACCTCCATGCTATCTCCCGGGCCCCCGCCTCAGCATTTCTTAATGATTATTAGCCCACACTGAAAGCTTGGACACAAATTTTCTTAGGTATGAGGTGTAAAAGCCAGGGTGATTAAATAATTTTTGGAGGGCTCATATGGAGTGAAAGAGGGTAAAGGATAATTCAGTCACCAGATTTTCTTGATGTTAATCAACATGATAAAAATTCTAGGCAAATATTGAGTTTACTTGAATCTGCCCTCAGATCTGAATTTGTGGGTCAATAAGTTTGGAATCAAATGATTTGGTGTTGTTGACTTATTTCAAGTTAACAAATGGCATTTTAAGAGAATTCCCTACTGATTGATTGGATCTTTCTTTTTTCTTTTTTTTTAATATATATTTTATTTAAACACCTTGATTACATACATGATTGTGTTTGGATTTCAGTCATGTAAAGAACACAACCCATCACCAGTGCAACATTTCCATCACCAATGTCCAAAATCTCCCTCCTCCCCACCCAACCCCCGCCTGTACTCTAGACAGGCTTTCTATTTCCCTCATACATTCTCATTGTTAGGATAGTTCACAATGTAGTTATTTCTCTAGCTAAACTCATCCCTGTTTGTGGTGAGCTTCATGAGCTGATTGATTGACTCTTGAGTTCTCTGGGTTATATGTGTGGTCTCTAACTTTACAAGGACTTACTGACTCTAATTTTACAAGGATTTCCAGGCATGTGTGAGCATTCTCTTTTAAAGCTAGCAACACCAAAAGTATCTACATCTTATTGTGTTAAAAAGACAGAATAAAAATAGGCAAATCTATAACCAGAAGTTGTCAGCTTAAGGATAGGTTTGTGAAAAATACTGATTCCAGTGTTGGTGGTGGACTTCAGTTCAAGTTCAGTTTTTTTTTGTGTGTGATAATGATGTAGATGGTGTAGAGAACAAATTTTGACAACTGTGTGATCTCCTCAGTCAAGTAGAATAATAACCATCATTTGGAGTAATCCTGGGTGTTCATTTCACTATATATGAGAGTTTCCAAAGACCAAAAAGATTCTTGTTTGGGAGGCCTATTTGTATGCTTGTTTGCTTTACTTTACTTATTTACTTTATATACATATATATATATATATATATATATACATACACTCTTTATTTCTTTATTCAACTTTTATGATTTGGTATAGAATAGGGGAATGGAGACATAAAATGAAGCTCAGAGTTGTAGGAGAATGGTGAATTTATTGCCAGAAAAAGGTTAGAAGGATTCTGCACATGTACCCATTTCAGCTGTCATTAGAGAGTCACAGGGACACCTATACCATCTAAGAGAAGAAGAATAGAATTTTTTGTTAATGTTTGGATTTCTTGTGCACCTTGTGTTGCTCAAGGCTTACTCTTGACTTTACTTATTTGTCACTCCTGAAAGTACTCAGGGTCATATAAAATTGGGGGGATTAAATTGGGGTTGGCCATGTTCAAGAAATGTTATTTACATGCTATCTCTCTGGCTCCAAAAATGAATTTCTTGAACCTTCTTTTAAAGGTCAGAGTAAACTTGTATCTCTCATTTTGACTCTACTACAAACTTACTTTAGCATTCAATTTAACATATGTACAACAGAGATTTACTAAAGATCCCTGGTGCCCATAGATGTGTATCAATGGATAATAGAGGACCTGGGGCCCACAAAATATATGCAAAACAGAAGTGTGAGTATGCATTTTTGGTAGGAGAGAGTTTGGTTGCTGCTGAGACCTCAAAAGTTTCTTTGACCTTTTAAGAGTCAAAGCTAGGGGAAATGATGATCTGTTATTCTTTTTGTCATATCTGAGAGAAATTGATAAAAGTCCCAAGAGTTTTTATATTGAAGTCCTGTTGTTTGGTCAGTTTTGGTGCATATCCATGTTAGTGTCTACATCTTGTTTTAGTCTGGCACCAAGAATGATAAAATCTGCTTAACGTCTATTTCCAAATGACTTGCCATCAGTAAAGTGTATCTATAATGGATCAACACTCAACCTCCCAATACTGCATCATTGCTCATGAAAACGCATGAGAGCCCAGGAATAATACTTTGGATGTTGCCCCTGGGAACATGAAATGTCTGTTTCAAAACACATTATGAGGGTGTAATATTACCTCTGATGTAATCCCGAGAGGATCAAATACATTCCCCATGCTTGATTCATATTTTTATTCATTTGAAAAACATGAATTATCTGCATTATACTCAGTTATTTTTCTCATGTATACACATTTTATTTTCTCCTATTCGGGAGTAATTCTTTGGAAATGACAGTCAAATTGAAACAGGAAGTCAGAAATTCATTGCAACATCCTTAGGGTAAATGCTGTGAATTCACCTCCTGGTCATTTTAGGGCTGAGAATGTTCTGGATATCTGTCATTGCTAGAGTAATTATTTAAAATGCCTAATGCTTAATTGCCCTTCTGGCTTGAGGAGTATAAATACCTACATAAAACAGTCAGTACTGCTGCAGTTTGAAGCTAATGTGATTGAATGCATAAAGGAGCTTAGTAGAAAACAGGCTGTGAATGAGTCTCCATTTCTCGAGACTGGGAATATGGAATGTAGGTGGAAGTTCTGGTTTAGTTCCCCATGTATTTCCAGCCTGGGATGGAACAAATAAAGAGTTTTGACCTAAGGGTGATTTCAGATAAAGAACAAAAATTTACGGGCATGCTTGTTTCCTATGTTAAGATAGAAACACCTTCCCTCCACCACCATCCCCAGATAGAAACAACTTTATTA
The DNA here is from genome assembly GCA_004027635.1 of Crocidura indochinensis. Lineage (NCBI taxonomy): Eukaryota > Metazoa > Chordata > Mammalia > Eulipotyphla > Soricidae > Crocidura > Crocidura indochinensis. The sequence goes on along the minus strand of PVKC010006023.1, from coordinate 9,300 downwards.
CATCATAGGAGAAGTATTTATTTGCTAGATCATGTGTATGCACATATATGTACCTATGCATATTAAGGTAATATATGTAAATATATTTATTTAAATAGCTAAAAGAATCAATAAAGTCAGGGAGATACCTTAGGTGACCGAGGCCCGGCTTCTAGCTTATTGGATTAACCAGGTCCCACTCAATTCAGTATTTGCTTGTTACTCATTAGTCAGAGGCACTTTTGGATGAAGAATCTTTTGGTTTGGTGGCTTAAATCACTTGTTCTCCACTCCATGGTGTGATTTGGTGCTTCCTTTTTATGTTTTTTTTTGGTTTTTGTTTTTATTTTTTTTTTTTTTTTTTTTTTTTTTTTTTTTGGTTTTTGGGTCACACCCGGCAGTGCTCAGGGGTTACTCCTGGCTCCATGCTCAGAAATTGCTCCTGGCAGGCACGGGGGACCATATGGGGCACCGGGATTCAAACCGATGACCTTTTGCATGAAAGGCAAACGCCTTACCTCCATGCTATCTCCAGGGCCCCTCTGCGCTGTTTTTTTAGAAGTGGAAGGCTTACTTGTTGGAGTTCCTGAACCTGTTTTATTCCCTTAATGTGTGTGTGGATTATTTCCTGTGTTGGCATTTGCTTCCAGACCAGCGTCTCCCCCGTGTCCTGGACTTGGAGAATGAAGCTTCTGCTTCACTAACTCAAGACTCTGATTTAGATCTGATCTCAAGCACTACATGGTCTCTTGAACACCATTAGGCATGGTCCCTATTAAAGAGAAAAAGAGGATCTTCAATAAAACTTAGCCAGTGTTTGAATTATTAATATATTCCTGTCTGAGTAGTGTTTAGATGTGGCTAAATGAAGGTAGCTTTCTTTTCTTTCATTCAATAGCTTCATTCATTCATTCCCCACCTGTATTGGGAAGGATGGCCTTAGATTTAGTTAAGAAGGAAAGAGGGTCCGAATAAAGGTCCCTGCTTGACTTAACAGAAAACACTGTGATCTTGATATAGTCCCTCTATGCTGTGGGAGAACACAGTAGCTGTGTATGTATGGGAGAGGCTGAGGGTATCTTTCTTCTCTAGCAAAGTACCAGTTTCTCAGCAGAAAGAGCTCACAATTTGTTTGCTACACAGCTCAAATTTAAATTCTTTTGTAGTGTTAAACCTTACAAAGCTTGACAAAGCTCTTTGACCTTGAGCAAGTTTAGCTGCACAACATTTGTGCCAAGTCTTAGTGACCCAATTTACTGTGACAAAGAGTTTGTATTTAAACAATACAATTAATACAAACCAACACTTCTTAAGTGTTCAATAAATCTTAGATAATATCAGAAAATGATCATTCTTTTTACATTCCATCTGTCCTAAGTTTTATGTTTCCTTGCAGTTAGAGGCCCAAACTTTGCAGTATTTTATCTGCAGAAAGAGTAATAAGAGTTTCAATGTATTTAAGGGTTTAGGTCAGTTGAACAATCCTCGACTTTGTGAGGATTCACAAGACTCAGCAGCACCTCCTGTTTTGGGAGCACATGATTTTAGTTCCTTGACAGAGTCCTTATGGATATCTTCCTCCACTTTTCTGTCTTTAATTAGCTCAAATCCCAGAAAATTTTCTTCCACATACCCATTTTGATGGGTCAGGAAAATAATTGACACCATCACTGTAAGGCACACATCATGGTGGTTTGAGTCATATATACTATGAAATGATTAGTCCGGTAGGGTCAGTACTATAGGTTCTGTTGACAGAATCCTACTTTTGGCAGTTATGAGCATTCTTCTTGCTAAGTGACCCTGGTATATAGAGAAAAATTCTCTAATCACATTGTTAGGGGCTTTTATTTAAGACATGCTGCTCTCTCCTTTGTACCTGCAAGCCAGTTATGATCTGTGGGAGTGCTCTACTGGCACCAGCCCAGTGTCTGTGAAGGTATGTTTTTCACAGTATCTGGCAGCCTTGGGTACAGTGTATGAGGGGATAAAGGAGCAAGAGGGATGACTTTCAATCCCTCCAGCTGGGTCATATTCAGAGAGGAATTGCCTACTTCCATGAGCAGGCACTGAGTGTTGCTGCTCATAGCTCAGCTTAATGGTGCATCCACGCAGAAGCCCAGAACAGAGGGCAGAGGAGAGAAGCTGACAAACAGTCCAGCCCTTGGTACTTCTGCCAGTGAATATGCAAACATACACCATAGGGGCCTTGCCTGACATGAATGTAACTCTCAATTTCCTCCGTGGGGGTTCAATAAGTTACAACACAATAGGTATTATTATTAATAATCAACTCACAGTTACCCAGTATTGTGTGTCAAATATTTTTAAGTCGTTTGATATTTATCATTTCATTTTGTCTCCCAAAAATCCTTTTGATATTATTTCTACTTTATGAAGTAGAATTGTGGCCCAAAGATATCAAAGAACTTTTCTGAGGCACATGTATAATGTGAATTATGTAATTCCATGATTTTATACTCTCATACCTGGAGTGTTTACTGGGCTCTTTCTACCTTTGGAGAAGCTCAGGCTATCTCTTAAGCACATAGCTCTCTCTTATCCTCTCCCTCACCTTCCTCCAAAAATCTAAATAAAGCCTTTTTTTTTTTTTTTGGTTAAAAACCCAAAAACAAAAACGCTTTTTCTGAATTTGCTGAAAAAAAAATTGGACACAAGCAGGATTTGAATAAAGACTATCTGAATTAAGAGCTTCAAACTTCCAAATACTGCACTAACCTTATTCTGACACCCAGATGTCTCCAAAACTAATCAACAGAGTTTACAAAGAGATTCTTGGGGACAGTTAATAGTCCCTTGTCATGTAAGAGATAATATGTGAATATTTTATAAACATTCTCATTGAATCTGTGTAAATTTATTTTCTACAAATTGTGTCATATGGGGAAACTGAGGCTTTAGAGAAGAGTACTTTTCTCAAGGTCAATATAGCTAGCTAAGAATCAACTGTGGAGTCATGAGCTCCTATTCTTCCTGCTCTACCTACTAAAGCAGAAAAAGTTTGAAGACATGTCCTCACATCTATGGATGTGCCCTTCAATTCAGATTTTTGGGAAATTCAATTTCTATTTCTAGGTTTTAGTCTTCTTCATTTGTGTGGCTGACCAGCAGTTGAATAGTAGACTCTTAAATTCTAGGGCTAGAACAAAAGTTCCACATCTTTCTCTGTGAGTGTGTGTGTGTGTGTGTGTGTGTGCGCGCATGCGCGCACGCATGAGTGTTTGTGTATGTGTAGGCTGTAGAGGTGCTATTGGAATAAAATCTAGTCTGTGATGAGGCCTAAAAGAGAAGTGGATGCAGGAGGAGTGATTGTCTTTGTGTGTGGGGTAGTCCAAGACCTTAGCCACTGAAGGCATGAGGAAGTTTGTGTTTAAACTGCCACTGTCTATGAACAATGTGAGAATGAGTGTAGCTGTCTTGCCCACCATAACATGAATTATGACATTTCATCAGCAAAGTACTTTCTGTCGATAAAACTTAGTTTTAAAGTGGCCAAGCCTGAGTAGTCCATCATGGTAGATGGTGTTTAGGTTGAAAAGTTTCTGGTTGGCAGCCTAGTATGAAAAATGCACTTGTCGATGCTATATTTTACTGGGCAACATGCCTGACTCTTCCTGTTCAGATAAAAGCCAGATTTTTGTCAACTGTCTAAAAATGCTGTGAAGGGCGCAGGGGGGCCTTTTGGGCAAATACATTTTCTTCCAATGATTCTATACATGAAAGAGGGGGTAAGAAAATGCACACAAAAAATAAATCTGAATAATCCACATTTTATTTCACTCTTTGGACTTTAGACTCAAAAATTTTTTTTGGTGGCTGGAGTTTACAAGGGCTATATTCCAAGGATATACACTACCTGGGAATAGAAAAAGATAGACCTGATCCTCATACATTTTTCTTCTTTTCTTTTTTGGTGCTGGAGCCTCATACCTGTGAAATAAATGCTCTATATGCTGAGGTGCATATCTGACATTAGTGATTTTGCTGTATATTCTGCTAATTTTATGTACCATACACTGTGCTCAGGGATTTAAAGTATCTCATCTCAATGAATTCTGCAGCAAATGTAGATGGTGAAACCTAAGACTATGTCCACCTCCAAAGAGAGAAAATAGCAGTCCAAAAAGCCTCAGTGACAACTCAAGGTTGCTATCTCAGCAAGAATAAAGCCTGAGTTTCAACCAATTTTGCACTTAACCAGTGTTCAATGTTCTTTATTGAAGGATGCTCAGGTGCTCGGGAACATTTTTTGAAGTGAAGGACACTACTAATATCTAAAAGGTAGAAGCCAGGGATTTAGTTACACATCTTGCAATTCACCAGTAGTCCCTGTAACAACAAACTCAGACCAAAATTTCATTTGTTCGGAGACTGAGAAATTCTGCTTCTCACTTGGCACAACAGGGTTGATCTTCCTCCCAAATTACCCCTTGAACTAGAGATGGAAAGAAATGAGCCCTTTTGCTTTTGACTCTAAGATGAAAATCCTTCTTACTTAGGCTTGGGATTTACTTTTTCCATTCCCAGAAGTCAAGTGTTAGAAAGAAATACCTCAAGAACAGATGTTGGGAATTAGCATTCATTCATTTATTTTGCAATGCAATGGATAAAGCCCAAGTTTCACACATGAAGGCATGTACTTTGCCATTAGCCACATCCTTGACCTAAGAACTGTGCTTGAAGAAAAAAAAAAAGAAAAAAATTTTATTGATGGCTTGTGTCTAGTACCTGACTAACCGCCTTTACATTATTTGAGGGTTTTAGGGTAGCATTTCTCAAGCAAGAATCTTATGTTTCCTTCTGGGCTCTCAGGATATTCTAAAATCATGTAAAAGCAGAACTATGCCATGGGATTGGGGTGCCAACTAGTAGGACAAAAGAGCCATATATGAAGGGAGCAATAGTCAAAAAAATGTTGAGAATCATTGTGTTAAAGAATATTATTTATCAACTCTATAGCCCCTAGACTTACAGAATATTAATATCTTCTCTCCCTGCTTTTCCTTTCCCACTTCCCTTAAGAAACCATGAAGATATTGATGGGAAGGTTACTGATCAAAGTCATGTGGATGGAGATAGTGAATTTAAAGCCAAGCTTCAGAGTCTTGACTTTACAGTCTTAAATATTTTATTTTTAATAGAAAATGATAAGAGCTATGCTGAAGTTAAGGACAGAAGCTCAAAAATAGAGATCCAATAATCTCCCTACTTCATAATGAAAAAGACTCTTCTATGAAGTAAAGTAATCACTAGGTACTATAGAAGTATAGTATAGAAAGTCTGCTTGGGTATATGGAGCAGATGGGGGTGTGGATGAACTGGTTATAATAATAATACATATATATATTTTACGATTCTAAGCACTTTGCTTTATCCATTATTTCATTTGATCTTCTCAGTAGTCCTGGTAGGGGACAAATGCCCCCATTTTACACATGAAGAGCTGGACCTTAATGGGGGAGATGTGGGTCAAATTTGATATAAGGCCATTTCTTAAGGTAACCCTGGGTCTGTGGGCCTTGGTTGCCCATCTGAGGGCATGGTGCCTGCAATAGCGCCATGCTGGGTTGGAGACGCTGATTGTTCCCCCTCACAAGCCTGGGTGAGCTCAAGTGAACTCTGACTCACTGAGGGTTAAGCCACATAAACTCTTTTATGAGGAGGAACCATTTACTGTGCCCCGTAAAAAATGAGCCCTTGGCATGCTTGCTGCTTTCCCTCAGAATAGGTGGTGCCAGCAGGGACCTGTGATCTTACACATAGGCCAGCTTCTTGGGGGGACTGTGGGTCACGAGAATGTGGGGTCCTCATAGGTTCATCTGGTGGGAAATGATGCTCCCCTGTCCTCCGTTTGACCTAGGACATTCATAGCTCTCTCCTGATTCCCTGCACAACTCTAATAGACACAGCCCATAATTGATTTTCAGGTCTGCCCCTTGAGTTTGGGGTCAATCTAATTTTATAGGAGACAGAGGGTGGGGAAGGGAAGTGGGGATTCATAAAAAGCTGTTGGATAGACAGATTTGGAATTGGTTCAAGGTCATACACAATAAGCATGCACAGTAACCCACATCCCACTAATTCTCCAAAACTCTCCTGGGTCTCACACCAAGCTGCCTTCTGGCTTGAGAGAAGAGGTAAAATGAAGTTCTGGGGTGGTAATTCACAGTTGGCCAGGGCAGACATTGCTTTCTCTGAAATGGGTGCTTTGAAACAGCCCTGCAGGCAAATCCTTGTGAAAGAATTTCAGGGAAGCCTTTTCCTGCCTTTCCTTGTCTTCTTACCAACTCTCTTACTCCCCAGCTGGGAGGGCCATTTCCTCTGTGCAGATAGGCTGGGCTCTGAGCTTCAGCCCTTTCAGGGTTAAACAGTAACCTTTCTACTGCTTGTGGTTGAGCAAATGCTGGCGAGAAACAAGCCCAGCCTTGAGCAAACAAGAGACTGGGCCATGCCCCCTCCTTCCCCACAGCTTTGGAAGTTTTCTTCTGTCTTGGAGTCCCCCCATCTGATTTCTTCTCCTTGGGCAACTTCTCTAGAAAGCTGGATGGGAAAAAGCCCAGTTACTGTGAAAAAGAGAGGAAAGGTTTGATTTCCTTGGTTGGCTGTCTGTCCTTCTCTGAGGTGAGAACCAAAGCAGTTTCTGGGCGGGAACTTAAGAATCAAGTGAATCACTCTGTTTAAATTTGTACATGGGGAAACTGAGGCCTAAGGTTGTTTTTGGTTTCTGGTTTGGGGAAGAAAAAGAGAAAGAGGGAGAGAGAGAGAAGAGAGAGACAGAAAAAGAGACAGAGGCACAATGACAGGGACAGAGACACAGAGACACACACCTGCCATAGAGTTGTATCCTGCTTTGCTCCCAGTGCTTGGGGTATAGAAAATCGTTGAATCTCTAACCAATATGCACATGCAGTAGGCATGGTGATATGCATTTGGATAGGAAGAAATTAGGGCTCACAGAGAGTAATGACTTATCTGAGTGCACATCTTAGCTAGTAACTGAATGAGCTTAGAATTAACTCGTCTATTTTTGGCTTTGAAACTGATAATAGAGTCCAATTCTCTTGTTTTCTCACTCAAGGACCCTACATGTTATAATGCTCATCATTCTCACCCTATTTTTCCTTTTTCCACTCAGGTTGGGCCCAAGCCTAATAATTTGCCAAATAACCATGAAGACATTAATTAGCACTTATAAATGTTCTGTTTATTCTAAATGAACTCTTCATTGCCTGCTTGTCCCCAAAACTAGAGGCGTGACTAATCAGTGCTTCCCAATGTGGTTAATGTCACCACTGAGGACTTAGGAGAAGGGTTGCTAAAGGGATTTAGGGGGATTTAGCTTCAGGTGAAAATGGGGGGATATTTATGTTTGTTCTCTTAATGAAGGTAAATTTCCAATAGGGTACTGAGCAATTTATTTTTCTGCATTTTTCCCTTAAAAAGATGATTGCAGACCAAATAAATCTGGTCTATTACAGTACTAAAAAACATTGGTTGGATAAATGAATGCAGGAAATAAATGTTAAGCCTTTCCTAGAACCTGTTTCTCCTCTCACTGAAAGATTCAGGGAATCTCACTGAGATTCAGGGAATTTAATTTAGATCAAGGAGTTTGAGGATGAGAGCTGCACTGTATGGAGCAATTACAACTTTTAAGACATTAGTGACATAGTTCCATTATAGGTAGAAAAATGTCCACAATCTGCTGTTATAAAGGAAACTTTCTTTTCCCAAATTTCCAAGAACACATCACCATTAGTGACACAGGTAATGCTCAGTTACCTTCTAGAAACAGGCAACTTTTCTTTTGAATGTTTGAACACACTTCTGGGACTGCAGTTCAAAAGGCAGAGGGTGCTTGGTTTGGAGATAGTGGCAGCACCATAGACTCTGGAGGATTGGAGACTAATTTAAAGTTTTAGTGTGTAAGGAAATTCAAAGAGGCCCATGGAAGGAAAATTATCCCTTGGGTCCTTTACTGAAAAGAAAAAAAAAAAAAGTATCATCAAACCAAGAAAGTCACTTCAAGATTCCATTTGAAACACTGTTTTTCTTAAGGTGTCGCCAAAGAAAGGAAAAGCTGGTCAAAAGTTCCACAGGAAGGAAGGGAAGGAGCAGGGTCCTTTTGGAAAAACCAGTGGATTTTTGATCATTATCACTGAACCAAAGGCTGATGTAGCTGGGACTTACAAATGAAGGAGTTTCTGTGAGAGTAGTCTGCCCTAGGGCTCCACTCTGCACCCAGGGGACTTGCTGGAGGCTGGGATCAGGGTTGGTCAGGTGTGTCGGAACTCGGAATGTCGGAATGTCTGGTTTCAGGTCCGGGTACCTACGCAGGTGCCAGGTCTCAACCGACTTGGATTTTCATTGATTGTAATTCCACTTTAAACAAAACCTCTTTGGCGTTTTCACTTTTGTGGGGGGAAAATAAAGAGAGAATGAAAAGCTTGGAAGTCAGCCAATCTCACTCTGTGAGCAAGTATTGCCTTTTCTTACCCCTCTGTTCCTGATCGGAGATTATTCATTTATGAATGGGTGACTGTAAAAACTTGCCTCATGCATATGAAAATTGATCCTGGAAATTTTTAATTGCCAGCAAGTTTGCCTTTACTGAAAGAGTTGTGGCAACATGCTTTAGAATCAACGGTTGAAGAAAGAGCATTTTTTTTCCTTCCCTAAACTAACTCCGTGATCTGTACTCTCACATAATATTTGTCCAAAAGCACTGAGTGAATGGGCTGTTTGATTCCCTTGCAGATCATGATTCTGGAAGGAAGTGGTGGAATGAATCTCAACCCCAGCAACAATCTCCTTCACCAGCAGCCAAACTGGACAGACAGCTACCCCACATGCAATGGTAAGGGCCCAAATGGGTATCAAAGTCCTTCCTTATGGAAATCCTTTCTTTGCTGTAATTGGGCTTCATTTACCAATTGAGTGATTAAATAGAAAAAGCAGATTTATTCAGCAAGGTATATGGAGACCACAGAGAAAGGAGAAAGTTCCTTATGCTGCAGTTCTCTGTTGGCCCCCAGGGCTCCAAAGAGAAACTCTTGCATTTTGATTGGTTCCAGCACTGCAACCTGGGCAGAGTGAGGAGTAAAGACAAGTCTCAAGGGAAGGCCACATGTTGACAATTTTGACAGTATTTGACTGGAAAATCAAGATCAGGCAGGAGAGAAAAAGAGACTTTGTTGTGTGTGTGTGTGTGTGTGTGTGTGTGTGTGTGTGTGTGTGTGTGTGTGTTTTGCATGAAAACATGGAAGGTGAAGAGGTTGTATGAGTTTGACAATTTCATGT